>JAAMPI010001409.1:0-14755 GCA_013054445.1 Cudoniella acicularis | reverse complement strand
GCCCCACCTGACAACTAAACCCGGGGGGGAGTGTAGTAGGAAGGGGGGTCCTAGGGGGTCTCCCTAGAAGATAATAAATCACTTAAAAAAAAAGAATAAAAAAGGGGGGTTCTAGGGGGTCCCCCCTAGGATTTAAGAAAAAAAGCTTTAAAATATTAAGGAAATATAGGATAGTCAAGCTACGCAGCAAAATGTGAAGCGAAGTGACGAAGAAGAATTAGTGACTGAGCAGAGCGAAGGCAACTAATTCTTCAAGGAACGCAAGAGAACATTTTATTTGACCGATTGCCTCGTGACGTGCATTCAGTGTTGAGATAGGAAAACACCACGGCTGATATGATACATACAAACTATTTCTGTAATCTGCAAAGAGTAAGGTTTGGAGAATTCTTGTTTTCTTGTAGAGATTCAGTTGTGCGGGACCTTCATAGACAAACCTTGTTTCAAGCACGGTATGTGACTCGAGAAATGATACTAGTACAATTCACAGTTATCCAACCAAAAGCTGATCGGAGCATAGGCACATTATACTTTTTTAAAAAAAAAAAAAATTATAATTATCAAAAATACAAAAAAACATGATTTATAAGCCATAACTAAGAGAAAGTAACAAGCGGGGTCCTTGAACTTAACTCTAGCAAAGAAACAGAGAACCAGAAATTATCGTCATTCTTCCTCTTCATCATGACTTGAGAAACTTGAAGTTGACTATTCGTCTGCACTTTGATCTCCTATCTCATCAAAAACATGGACAACTTTCCCTTGCAGCTGCCTTCGGAGTTTTGCTAGTTCTTTCGCGTGGTCAATAGAAGAACCATTATATAGCTGCGAGTACAGTCCAGCAGTCTCCACCTTCACACATTGTATGCCAGACCAAGGGCAGATTGGCCGTTGTTGGAAGTGGCTTGAATAGTCGATCTTAGCTTGCTCCATATGCCGCTCGACGAGGAGCCATTGAATAATATTGGGGAAAGATCGCGCTGCTTCAACGGCACTGAATGGTTTGCCTCCCTTTGTGCTTATGATATTTGCTCCAGCTTGTACCAAACATTTCACCGTAGGGAATTTTCCAAACGCGCATGCGGCAAGCAGTGGAGTTCCATGTGTTCCGCGATCGAGCTCCAGATTTGCCCCAGCACGAACAAAGAGCTTGACGATGGCTTGGTTCCCATTCTTGGCAGCGTCACCTAAGACACTTCCGTTCGTCCAAGTACTAGCCTCTAACTCTTGACAGACAATATTCGAAGGCGCACCTTTGAGGAAGAGTCTAAGCATAGATATGCAACAATTTTCCCAGATCTCTTGTGTTTGCGATATAGGCCCTTTCCACCGGTTGAAATCAAGGCCCCAGTTGAAAAGTAGCGATAGAAATGCAGGATAGTTGTCATGATTACTCAAGGCGGTGTCTATAGGAGTTTCATGGATGTAGGATTCTGCATAAGGGCAACAGCCTTTTGTGAGAAGATATGAGAAGACTGTAGGACCTCCTTTAGCGGCGTAATGTAATAAGCTCCAGCCATGGCCACTGGTTAGTGTAGGGTCCGTATGGCGATTGAATAGCAGCTCTAGTATTTCCATATGACCCTGTTGGGCAGCCCTCATTGTCGGTGTACGACCATGAGAATCTGTATTGCATGGGTTTGCCCCGCTATCCAAGAGAAGGCGAGCAGTGGAAATTTTGCCAAATTCACAGGCGAGAAGTAAAGGAGTGTCGTTCTTACTGTCAATGGAGTCAATGCTGGCACCATAGCCTAAAAGCAACTTCGTTGCTTCAATATTTCCCAGATAGGCTGCCAGATGTAGCGGTGTTCCAGTGTAGAAGTCATCCGTGTCAATATCTCCAGAATTAGAAAGATCGCAAACTAGGTCTAGCCTTGACTCCTCGATCTGAGCGTCATAAATTGACAGGAGCTTTGCCTTTTGTCGCTTCATATCACCTCGCTGGCTGTTTGGAAACGATTCTACTGATCCAGCAAGAGAGGTGGTGGTGATGCCCGTATCGGGCTCTTCCAATGCGCTGCCCAAATATTGCTCTTTCCAATATTGTAACAACAACTCCAGTGCGGCGTTATTGTTACATGCCACAGCGATATGTAGTGGATTCACTGGACTTTGAAAAGCTAGAGATACTGTGGAGAGGTCTTCGACTAAGGCGGATTTGAGAATATTGAGATTCTCTTCTACGGTACAAGCTAGATGAACCACGGAATAACCTGCCATGCGCCGTTCGCTGCAAAGACTTCCTTTGAAGGATGCTCCTTTCTCTACAAGATATCGGGAAATCTCGACATTATTAAGGGCGAGAGCGCGTAATAGAGGCGTGCATCCGCAAGAAGATTTGCGGTGAATGCTAAATCCAGCCTCTACCAGAGCTTTGCACAGTGCTAAGTCGCCCTCTTCAATTGCGAATATGAGGTCGTCCGAGATCTTTGATTTAACTCTAGCAGTTTTCCTTTTCAAACCTGGGGCTTCAATATTTGAGGCATCCAAGTCTATGACATTCAGTCAGCCAATGTCGAAAATTTGTTCGCAACGAGGAAATCGGGAGTCTAGAAGCTAACCTTTCTGCCCTTCATGTTCTTTCAAAACACCAAAGGCCTCTTGATGGCCGCTTCTCAAAGCGGTAAGTTGTGGCGTCATTCCAGAATCGTCCGGCAATAGAGAGCAATGGTGACTGAGGAGTACTCGTATGACATTAAGGTTGCCTGAGCGCGCTGCTAGATGTATCGGTCGTGTGCCATCTTTCCCCACAGTATCAACGTCCGCACCTGCCCGCAAAAGTATCTGTATGATCTCAGGTTGACCACAGGAGGCTGCAAGGGCTATGGGGGAAGCTTGCTCTGAGGTCCGGCAATCTAAGTCCTCTATTAAGGACCTTTGCAATATGAAATTGACCAGGCCAAAATGGCCATACATTACGGCTAGATGAAGAATATTCCTTCCAGCGCCATTTAAGCAGCGGTTCCAATCAATATCGAAATCCAGAAATCGTTCGATAACCGCTGTCTGGCCCGATGACGCGGCCCAATGGGCCGCTTCCGAGCCTCTGGAGTCTGTGATGCGAACATTGGCGCCGTAATCAAGTAAAATTTGGACATGATCTTGCTTCCANCTTCTTGCAGCAATAATCAACGGTGTCGATGCTCCCATATTATCCATGGGGAGGTTTAAGTCGAGTCCAGCTTTGCAAAGTTCTTCTAGAATGGAAGGCAGGGCTCTCGATCCATCCATACACGATAGATGGGTAAGATAAGCGCCCGTAGTATCACACTCCTGAAAGCGAGTTGACTTTGCCAAAAGCTTCTGAAATACTTCTAGAGAGCAAGCATACCAGCAAGCGGAGTTGAGTGCCGACCACGAGCCTTCGGGTGCGGGTCCAGTATTGCGCAGGTCAACGTCAACCCCCTTTTCCAAGAATAGATCGACTAGCTCGGCATCTCCGAAGCTGATAAACCAATTCAGAGGCCTAATGCAAATTGTGCCCAGATATCCACCAATGAGTTCTGTTAACATCTCCAAATCGGTAGTAGCAGTAAGGACCAACTTGCTGATGGCCCGCATCCGGTTCCAACCAGCTTGGAATGCTGTTTCAATATCTCCGGTATTTTGGCGATTACGCTTCTTCACCTCCAAGTCCCGATTCTTTTCTGCCCTAAACTGCATAAATTTCGTGATCAGGTTGACAATGCAAGATGTCCCGTCAGCTAGTCGCATGTGAACATTTGCACCCTTTATAATCAGGTTTTCAACATTCTTTGTGAGGCTATAGTTATAGGGAGCTCTCTTGAGATAGTCTGGGGGAATAAGCGCGTAATGCAAAGGGGTTAAACCTCCAGTGGCTGTTGAGTTTATAGATTCTTTTGTAGCAAGAAGATCGAAAAGGATATCGAAAAGCTCGGTATCGTGTATTGGCCACAAGCATGCAAGTACATGTAGAGGAGTTTCTCCATTGAGTCCTGATGAGGCGGTATCGACTCCTGATTCTATAAGCAAGCGCACAATATCCGGTGAAATCTTACTCGACATGAAATGCAGCCCAGTGCGACCATCCTCAGTCTTTTCTGTAAGTTGGAAGTGCTTTGCTTGGAGCATCTGCAGGATCTTGATTGAATTCATCTCAACGGCATAATGCACCAGACTGAGCCCTTTTGGACATATTTGAGGAAGGTAAGAGTCATGCGAAAGTAGGAGCTCGCAGGTCGGGCTATTGCCACACCGAGCCGCAATAAATAGTGGTGTTAAACCATTCTTGTTGGCGACGCCCAATCCCTGTGTCTCATTTCCACGGCGTTCCAATAAAAGGCGTATTGTAGCGGTATCACCACGCCGTACGGCAGTGTGCCAGATGGTGTCTCCTTGTTTGCTTACAGCGTTAACATTTGCACCATGGTTGAGGAGCAGAGAGATGCATGGTTCATGTCTTTCGTTCGCAACCCCGTCTACCGCAAAATGCAAAGGTGTCCAGTCGTCCTCATTAGCCGGGTTCACATCGGCTCCAAGGGATAACAATAATCGTATTGCGCCGATGGATTTCCATTCCGCTGCATTGTGCAGGAATGTTGCGTCCGAACCTCCGTATTTGCATGAGATATCTAGCCTTCTATCTCGAATCAATTCTTCCATCACTTTGGTCTGATCAAATCGAACGGCGGAGAGGAATAGATCAGCCAGGTTCTCGATGCTCATATGAGCCAAACTTGTGGAGTGAGACTCGACTAGATCAAATCCACTGGAGCTATGTAGTTTGAGTGCCGCGTGTAACCTAACGGAATGATCTTGGTTCGTTTCCTTCAATTTGCTGATAAGAGCTTCAATGAATTCTTCTTCATCCGGGATTTGACCCAAGGCAGTATCCAAGTATTCCAATAGTCGATCTTCCAGTCGTGCTCCTGCAGCGACGATTTTAACCAAAGGATGCTCGGCGCCTCGACCGAATCCAGAAAAGAATGCCAGATGGCTACAGGGAAAATCCTTCCCAAACCGATCTCGATACGAAGCATTACAATCAGCACCATTTTCTATAAGTGTATCGAGCACTTGTATTCGGTTTAGTTCTTCTACATCATCCTCGGGGAGTTTCAGTCCTTCAAACCAACTATCATTGACCTGCGACTCCCAAAGCGAGTATATTCCCAGGATGGCGCAATGTATAGGTGTGCCAACATTACTTCTCTCATTTACATCACAACTAGATGCAATGAGCCAACTGCAAATCTCGGGCAGGCCAAATGCCGCCGCTATGTGGAGATGTTTGATGCCACCGGCACAGAAGTGACGTGTAAAGATATTAAAATTATATTCTTCTTCATGAAGTCCTTGATCATCATAGTGAAGAAAATCGCGAGCCCAAGATAAAAAGCAGCTAGTTGTCGAAGGGTCAAATAACTGTCGAGCAAGTTCTAAAGTTCGAGTATTTTTCCAGTTGTTTTGAGCGTAATCACTCCAATATCGAACAGCATGTTGGCGGAACGGATACTCGATGCTCTGCTGATCATACCATGTCATAAGATCCTCGATAATGCTCCCATTAAAACAGTCAAGGACGATGTAACTGAGGCAGGTGATCGCAAGCTGTGGGTAGACAAAGTCTTCCGCTTGCGAATAACGGGAATATGCAGACTGATCAGGGGGGATTGCAGATAGATATTCCTTGACGGTAAAATGAGCCATTTCCAGTACACCGCCATCCGCTGACCGGCGTATTAAGCTACTGCAATACATGAGGATATCTTCCTCGTCATAGAGAGATTCTTGATCCAGAATTTTGTCCCCGTCCTTGATGGATATCGCATGACAAAGCGCAGCCGCCGGTATTACTTCAACGGCACTTACGATCCATTGCAATGTGTTCTGCACCATTCTCTGGATACTCTCATCCTCTTGGTTTACTCGCTTCAGAATTCGTTCATATGTTGCTTCTAGCCCCGGAGGCAGTGATCCCAGGGCTTTGCGTTTTTCAGCATCATTCGGCAGACTACAAAGGTAGTCTAATTGACAAGACACCCAACGGAACCTATTCAACAATTAACTTGTCAGCAACTGCGTATTTATACCATTTACGGAAAAACTCGCATACTCACATTCCGTCCGCTCGCTCGACCAACGTCTTCATCATAAGCTCCCTCAGGTCAGAGCTTTTGATCCGTAACTTCTCTCTGCCAACCTTATGCTGCCGCGCTTCCATCTCCGCTGCTACATACAGCCTCAAGTCTTCGCTGTGTGCTGCGATCTCCAAGTGTTTGTACTCTTCTTCGAGAAACGCACGGATTTCTGGCTCGTCTCTACTCAGGAAAAGAGTGCGAGTGTTACTGGTTTTGTCTGATGCGAGCCCAACAAGCAATTTGACAACCTCGGATATATGTGTTCTGCCACACTCATCAAGGCCATCTATAATGATCGAAACGTCTTCGAAGCAAGAAGCCATCTCGCGTATTTTGCTAGCCAAGGCCTGAGGCTCTGGGGCTGCTATTCCGAAGGTTTTGTTTTTGGGATGGCAGTCATGGTGTAGCTCTTCTAGCTTAAAAAACGCGCTCTCATTTTGTCGCGCTAGCTGGTTTGCCAGTGATCCCAGAATGTTAATTGGATTTTGCTTTTCCCCGTCTTTGTAGTCGCAATAGAAGTATGCAACAG
Organism: Cudoniella acicularis; assembly: GCA_013054445.1. NCBI lineage: Eukaryota > Fungi > Ascomycota > Leotiomycetes > Helotiales > Helotiaceae > Cudoniella > Cudoniella acicularis. Next base: position 8,125 of record JAAMPI010001409.1, on the reverse strand, counting down.
CACGATCTTGGCTACTCTTCTTCATTGCTTCTTCAATGATAGAAGCGGCAATCACGGTTTTTCCGGCCCCTGGTATTCCTGATAGCCAAAGTTTGGAATTTCGAGAAAGGAGCCACGTCTGAAATGCTAGACCTTCCGTAACCCAGAGACCTGTTAGCGGATGACGGAGCTTCAAGCTCATCTTGTGATTGGAGCTGGTATCGATCTTGCCGAAAAATGCGAGAACCTCTTCTCTTTTTTGGTCTATTCGAATATGGTTATGCATTGCCCATCTCTCGTTTTGCCTGTTTTTTATATCCTCTACACCAGCAGCTAAATCTTTTTGTCGCGACAACGCTGTCAATACCACGGTCAAAGTATCTCCAGAAAGAGCGACGGATATATTAGATTTATGTTTTTCGACCTCGGCGAGTAATTCTTTGACATCTGTTGCAGAGAAGGGCCATTTGAGATTTCGGAGCGCTTGTTTGACCGGCTGGTGTTCTTCCCCCTCCGGGAGATACCTGTCAAGCTTTTTCTGAATGCTTGTGAGAGTAGTTAGACAGGAGCTGACGTGATGTAGTCGAAATCCTGCTAAATTCAACGAGTTCCCTTTATGAGCCTCCTCTTCCTCAAGCCCATTGAGAACAAGATTCAGACCATGAAGGAGCGAGGAAAGGTTTCTAATCCCAACCGCCAGCTCCTCGACATCCTTTGTAGCGCGCCTGACGGCTTTGGCATATCGGAAAAGGCGGGTGAAAATCGTATCTGCCAATTCTACCAGTCCAGCGATACTTGAGGCAATGGAAAGTCCGTCCATCCTCGCAGTGGTAGAAATGGGCGCCTCCAGCAATCATAACCAAGTTAAAATGAGGTTGGCAGTTGTCGTGTATCTAAAACTTCGGTGAACTTGAAGGCACGTCACTGGATTTGTACGGAGGGCGGATTGATTTGGATTGGTACCCAGAGAAATGAGGTGGATCATAGCCTTCTGTGCGGTGAATTTGCAAGCTGGCACCGAAATCGAGCTGGTAGAATGCGCCAAATGAACTGTGTTTGATGTTGGCAATGTAGAGAGTCAGCATCAGAATAACGAAAAGCCCGACGGCATTCCACTTGGGGCGGACGCGGAAATCTCTATTCAAAGTTTTTGTGTTGGCGGGGTGGGAGGAAGTGGGAGGGTTGCTAATACATTCACATATTAAAAATAGCCTCAACCGGCCTATCGACACGCCGATTGGTCGGCCCCTAAGTTGAGGATCAATGATTTATTGGATCCTCTCTCTGTACAACCTGCAACGCTGACAGGCTGACTGGCATACCATTTTGGCCCCCACCGCCCTTTGGTCGTCCTGGTATCCGGTTGAATTACTGGTCACGTGCGACTAGAGAGTTCCCAAGTGAGCTCCCAAAGCAATCCTTGAAGCATCCCCGAAGCAATTTGGGGGGCATTACTGCAAAGCGCCAGCGGACTTGGTGATACTGGTGGTGGCTTGACTGAAATTTGGGGGTTGTGTGCGTGTGCAAGGGTGGTGGTCCTTGCCGAGCGCCTTGACAACAGCTTAAAATGCCGCCCCTCCCCCACCAACTCTTTCGTTCTCCTTCTCTTCAACATCTTCCGCCCACTAATTACCACCACCACCACCCAGCTTCGTGTTCTACACTTCCCGCAAGATGATGCCCGCCAACCATATTGCCGAGAGAAATGCTAAGGACGCGCAACAGGAATTTATCCGCAACTTCGTTGAGGCAAAACCCGACATTGTGTCCTTTGTTGACAATTGCCTTGGGTGGAATGAGGCCGGAGAGTTCCTTCGATTCTTTAAGGGTTCATTTAACCTTAGTATCGCCGTTCGAAATAGTGTGACCAATGAGCGTGTTGTTATTCGCTTCCCGATTCCGGGAAAGGTATACGATCTATGGCGAGGGAAAAAGGTCAAGCACGAGGTTATGGTTATAACCTATCTCCGCGAACATACGAGTATCCCCGTTCCACGTGTGTATCATTGGGGTCTCACCGAAGAGAGTCCACAGCAGCTGGGACCGTTCATAATCATGGAATTTATGGAAGGGGAAAACCTTGGCGATGTCCTGAAAAAACCGACCCCCAACGAGGCGGACCTTGCGATTCTGGATCCAGATATTGACGAGGCCAAGCTCGGCGGCATCTTCGAACAACTCGCTAGCTTTATGCTGGAGCTTTCACGCCTGGAATTCCCGCGCATTGGGGCCATTTCCAAGGACGCCGTATCTGGGGAGTGGGCTGTTACTGAGCCACCACTGACGTACGACATGAACGAGGTCGTCAGCTTCGCTGGCTTTCCCGCGGAGCACTTCACGACCATGCCGGTGTTCGACCGTTCGAGTAATTACTTCGCAGCGCGCGCGCAGTGCCTGCAGATACATCTGGAGACGCAGCACACCGTAGCTTACGATGCCAAAGACATCACCTGGGGCCGGTACGTCGCGCGACACTGCTTCGCCAAGCTGATCCCGACGTACGGTATGATCGACGACGCCGGGCCGCATCGGCTCTTCTGCGACGATATGCGGCCTTCGAATATGCTTATCAACCCGGAGACGATGGAAATCACCGCCTTACTCGACTTCGAGTTTACGAACGTAATGCCGGCCCAATTCGCCTACGATCTGCCCTGGTGGCTTATCCTTCGGGACCCGGGCATCGAGGTGAGCGAAGGGGAGACTAGAAAGCAGAAATTTCTTGATCTCTTCGAGCCGCGAAAGGAGCAGTTCATCCACGCAATGGAACGCGTCGAGGCCAGGTCATCCCGACCAACTGGGGAGCCGCTCCTCTCGGCTCGAATGAGGGACTCGTGGGACAGCGGTCGGTTCTGGTTCAACCTTGCGTCGCGGAATAGCGTCGACGTCGATCAGATCTACTGGCAGTTTCTGCATAAGGAGGACCTAGGCGAGGCGATGTTGGACACAGCCACACTTGCGGGGAAGGAGGAATTCCTGGAACGAAAGGAGGTTCAGTTCAAGGCGTATTTGGCAGAGAAGCAGAGTGATACACGCTTTGATGAGTAAAGACGTCATGAAAAGTTCGGAGTTGTGGTATAATTCAGTTTCTTATACAGTTGCAAATTTAAGTCAAGAAATCTAAAACCCCTCTCGGCATCTACCTCCCGAAATGATATGCCGCAAATACAAATCAACGTGAAAGAGAGGTAGTTGAAGGTATTACTCGTTTGACAGAGCTTGTCTGGGGGTGTGCATTGCCCCTCAACATCCTCGGGGAGACCGCAAAGGATGATCCAGATATGCTAGGACTCCGATACGAGGCCGGACATCATTCCAAGGGGATATATCTTGGGGAAGCAGCATGAGTCACGTGGAAACCCAAGCCCCACCAAGCAAGCCACTTTATCCGTGCCAACCGCGATCCACCGTATCTGGATTCATCAGTCGAAACCCCGCCGCGTCGAACTCCAAATTCCTGGGAAGGACATGCATTCTGACGATGCCTGCTAGCAGAGAGGGGTCTCTTGCCATTTCGTAACCAACAACTACCTTCCTGCGCTTAGTTGAAAAGGCCGCGCGATATCCAAGACAAAACGATCTCTGCCCAAGAGAAACTCACGAAACTTCATTCGCAAGCAGTTGTGAAGATGTGCAGAAGGAATTCAAAAGAAGTTATCTGGACCAGGTTAATTGAACACATCTATTTTTAGCGCTGGGGCTAATCTACAACAGATTCAATCTAGTCCTTCTACCACTGCAATCCTCGATCCAAGCAAAATCGCCTCATGGTGGGCTCCCGAGACGTTCGTCCTTACCGGAGGTTCCTTTCGAATACCTAGCAAGACCTCAGCTGTGGCGATACCTGTGATGAAAGTTGGAAGTCCTAGAATCGAATACTATAACGCCCAGAGGGTGACCTCGTTGGTAGATTGGAAGATAGCTCCGTCATTTTCATAGCTGGCGATTCAAGCTTGATGTCAGATGGCTGCGGGAACGCGTGGTTCATGCTATTCACAATGAACAATTGACGCCTTCCCACAGGTGGGTCCTCTTGGGAGCTTTGGTTGGCTTGATACCAAGTCTCCCCCCGAGTGGCTGTGAGAACAACATCATTATCACTGACTCTACCACTGAAGAAAGCCCGAGGGGAAGATTGATCGTCAATGGACGGGCACTTTGCAATTCATGGTGACGATAGCGATGAGGAAAATATACTGATGGAAGAAGGAAACGGAGAAGGGTTGATGGCTCAGGTTGTCTCTACAACGGCGTACTTAGGGAGTTCTTCCCAATATCAAGTCCTTTTCGTCTGATGTTAGAGAACATGCCTCGTGAATGTTGAGACTGCAAGATGCGATGAGGATGGCGATAGCGAACACATGTATGAGATTGCCTACTGGCTATTGCTTCATAAGTCCATTCAAGCCTAACAGAAAAAGAAACAAGTAGAGCACCGGAATCCATCATTAAAGCGTGGCAACAAATTCCTCCGCTGTCATCTTCTGGTTGTCCACGTCGGCCTTATCCGCCTTCGTCCTCTCCAAGTCTTGCTCGTACTGCTCCTTTTGAGCCATTTTCTGCTCGGTAAATTTGTCCATCAATCCCTACACAACCTCCACTAAATCATGTTCCAAGTCGAACGCGAACAAATCAAATCGGCGAGATAACCGCCTTTGCCGAGCGTTTATCTCAACTCAGCCTTTAGTCTGCCGAGACGATCGTGAGTGAAAAGCACGAAGTAGGAAGGCCTAGTATAGGATGTCCCATCATTGCAATCTGCTCAGATTATTGACTACGTGTTCTTATTGCAATCTCGTTTTCGTTTTCTTCAATAGTCTATTAAATCTTATAGTTTCCCAAACATTCGTAGCAAACAGTCCGCCTCAAAGTACCGACTTTTTACTAGTGGGGCAATTCACCCCCCAAATTCTGTGGGAGTCGCAGCATGGTGGATTAGTTGCCTTGCAGATCAGGCCGCAAACCACATTCGGCTCGTAAAGATGCCGCTGGATGCCGCTGGATGCCGCTGGATGCCAACTAATCTTTATTTAGCCTAGCGCCTAGCGATGGTCCTAGTTTGCGATCCCCAAAGATGTCGGCATTCCCAGACGCCAAAGCTGACCCAAACTAGCTCGACATCCCCGTTTTCTTGGATGGCTAGTCTCANATNTNAGTNGNTCCGGGGGAAGGGATGCTNCNTTCGNGAATTNACAAAAATAGAAATGGTTCCCGNTGCCATNATCCNAAAACTCTAGCGCATTNATCACCCACCACCCCACGTCCTGCCTANACCCTCTGACTCTTCTATCTACCTCCGTCTATCAACCCNGNGGCAATATAAACCCACTTCTTACCCCCCTCCCTTTCTAGTCAATATGGCCCCGCGTCNAGNAAANCGAAACANCNNANAAGTTNGGCGGCAANNCTNGGTNCNNAAANACGAAAGTNAGNAAGCNATTCNNACCGNTACGTTTANTTTNACTGATCGTTGNTAGNANCGCGGCNANANGGTNTCAAGAAAGAACGACCANAACTTTCTTCTCGTAAAAGCGCACGCCTCTAGGAACGAACTNTNTCTAACAAGAACACGAACACCGANCNCAAGCACCCACTTCCCTCCCTAACTAGNAATACTCCCGGNAAAGAGGNATNGCTCTCTCCTTCTTCTAGTATNCTATAAAGCTAACTCAAGTCAAGTTTNTATAGGCTAGGGAACGAAAACGAAAACGAAAACNATCGNAAGAACNTNAAGNTNTATCNAGTCNTACTCNNTCCGAGCCNCTNCGNAAGCAACGACGGACGTCTCCTACTNTTAAGGACANATCTGACNANNGGGCAACGAGCGGNATNAGCGATAACAAAACCAATCTAATTGATTATTAGAGCGAAGAGGGACATTNGCCTAAGGAATATTTTAACTANGACGATCAGACNAGNAAAGATTTCGAAAAATATAANNGGATACCCTAGGTAANAGAGATAGGGTTAAATCACCTACTTNTAAGNANGAAGTNNTTGTCTTCTCTTCGTNGTAAACAATCGGAAGCTNGCTCTATNATACCNAGNTCTATAACGCCTAGCGATNAAAAGCCGAGGGAAGNAAAAAGTGCCCCTTATACGCGTCNNAGCTACGCAACCGTCCTTACGACTAAGGGTAGCTTTATAGACAAGTCCGACTTAGGCATNACGGNTNNAAGTAAGAGCCTCTNNCGAATTTTACTAGAGAAANAGCAGACNGTTCCTNAAGACTCCTTATTTCGCGATAATNTATTNGANAAAGCTTGCCGAAAGATATAAGACAGGAACGAGGTAAGGGTAGTTNAAGATATCACTCGNTTNATCGTCCCTTCTACGGAAACCCTNGCCANATATNGTGCCACANATCTCGATCCTTTAATTNAAAGTGTNAATAAAGGCTAGAATAGCGCCGAACCTTTNTATAGTCCTCGCCTATAGCCTGATTATTCTATNGGTTTCGGACGATCTATATTNACGGACGATNAGCTAGAAAAGCTTTAGCCTTTCGTCGGCGAGNTTCTAGATACTTTTACGTCNTATTTNATNGCCACNTNGNAGATATACTTCCCGTTCCTGACCTATAAGGTTAAGTNCGGTNCCGCGGCACTTGATGTTATAGACCGACAGAATNCTNATAGTATNACCCTNGCGGTNAGGGGTGTTNTTNAACTCTTTAGNNTNGTNAAGCGNGAAAANGANCTNNANCNNNAAATNCTCGCCTTNTTAATNTCNTACGATCACCGGACAGTNAGAATNTANNGCCANTACCCTATAATCGACGGAAANAANACNANNTTCTANCGCNATCCNANTCGTATGAGTTTANCTTNACGGNANTAGATAGTAAAGAGAAATNGANGNCATANAANTTNACTAAGAATGTCTACGACATATAGATNCCGACTCACNTAAAAAGAATCTGTTTAGTTATCGATACGTTNCCCNATTTTAAGGTCTCGTAGTAATCNNAGNNANNAGAATCCGGACTTTTATAGGTATTAGAAAGCTATAATCTCTTAGAGCNTTNAAATCNNGATNNCTTATCTCTACNNGAGGANGCTNANAGTCAATCAAGNCGTATTNNAGACGNTACCCNNNAGACTTCCGTGTCNTANAGGATTAAGNNGANAGNATTTAAAAANCNAAAAAAAAAGGGGTCGGCCTNAATTATATTAGCGAATAGTCTTACCNNCNANAAGTCAGTATTNNNGGCGTATTGTTTANTNTAAAGTGTTTTNNAAAGCTATATAATATAAACNATCGAAGCAAATAACNATACGAGTTATTNAATAATCTATTTGATNTNANACTTATAGTAAAAGAAAAGCCTNTTNACCTTAGTGATCACNAATCTNATATCTNCTTCTNAGTTTCTTTTATAGTGTTCCGCCTAATANAACTTCNTCTAATCTNATACTANCCTCTATTTNAAGCCGCTTCTCGTCCGTATTACTACTATATTTNAGTTTNAAGTTGTGNTATTACGAACCNATTTATNAAATTCCTTCGTACTAGCNAGTCTAGATCTNAGCCTCTANACATTTNTNGCCTNAAGCAACGCATGAAAACCAACCGCCCCTANAAACGCTTAAANTNTGCCTGATNACTNACCTTAACTATAAATTGTTGTTTTNAANAATNTTATAGNATAATATNAGCTAAGAGTGTCGTGACTCGTNACAGGCACCGACACACCTCTCTCAATTCTATNCCACCTCCTNANACTNTNATNCACTTCCTNGTNTACGGCATGATCTAAGGAAGCCCTNAGCTNAGCTCTTACGTACCTACTCTTTTCTCTNCCACTTCTTCGNAGATCAAGCTAGTTAGAAGAGTTNAGCGCTACTATATACCCTTTTANCGGCAGATCCTNTTCCTATAGACCGACCNAAACCCCTTTCACTANGGNAACTCCTTACGCGGCCTGACTCGCCTTATACTAAGTGANAACACGAGCTNAGCACNACTATAGCCCCTCCNCCGGGATGCCTTCCCGTTTNGGCAGGTTATCGTCATGCTNAGGGGAGTCTAGCTAAGCGCCGNCATAATTTAGTGCCTTAATCTGCCTTAAGCCTGCCTCTTACGGACTNACTGACCGACTCAGAGGAGTCAGCTAGGCTAGATAGAGTAGGCTAGAACGGCAGGT
>JAAMPI010001408.1:0-14778 GCA_013054445.1 Cudoniella acicularis | reverse complement strand
ATTCGCCGGGCTTCTTTATAGGACTCGCTACTCCCCTACAACTCGGCCAAGCTTGGAGTTGGCTTCCGAAGAAGTAGATTCTCCAGCTAAATGCCTCGTTGTTGTTTAAAGACAATTGCTTATTTGGACATATAACCCCCCTTAACGTATCCCGGTAAAAAGCCAGCACGTGCGCCAGCCCCACCTTACGTGTCGGGTATCGCAAGACCTTATTGCAGACCTCAATTATTTGTTCTGATATAAGGCATTACAAAAAGGAGAGATAATTAAACTAATCTGTCCAATCGTTGTATGCTAAATCTCTCATGATTAGTTGCTGTTTAATAAGTTTCAAGTGTTTTGTGACGCTTTATAGAATAATTTAGCCGGCTACGTTATATATTAATAATGAACAAGGCACTAGGATAGAATATTCAAGGCATTTGCGGCATTTACAGGGCTCGGCATGCTTAAAATAGTTGAATAAGTTGTACCAGAACTATGTTATAGTCTAGAGGTTATAAATTGTAAATTCATCTACTACTCAGTGATATATAAGACTTTACAAGTCCATTTAAGCCGCGGCCCATCACCTATCCCTTTCCGTCAAATCACTGTGGTCCATGTGTCACAACTTCATCCACAACACTTATAAATAACAATTACTCTACAGTTATAACACGCTAAAGTGTTCTCTTCATACTATTCGTTTTATTTTTCTTACTTTTGTGGACTTTGAAATTCCTCCAGGGGCGAGTCACTTCATACTAGTTATTTATGATTTTCAACAGCTCTAGATAGGTAGTTTTGCGCCACGGACCGCCTTATTGCGTTTGCAACCACATGGCTATGTGGCGTTGTATTTCCATGCTTCACTCCCGTTTCTTGCATGGATAGTCATTCCTAACCTAATTCATTCGGTATTAGTAATGTCACTTCTCAAACCTTTACGTGTTGCTGGTATGTATAAAAGTCACATTTAAAAAGCGGAAAGATAGAATGGATGTCACTCTAGGGTCTTGAATTTGAAGTCATCACAAAGTAGAAGTAAATTAATGACAGGTAAGTAAGAGTCTATTTTATGGAAAGGAGCCCTCTCGACTTGTTGACCGGTTGAGGGACATCAAGATACGACCAGGTTCTTGGCTCACTAGCAGTATGTAGAAAACTTTCCCCGCCTGGATCATTCTCGTGTCAACGCCAGCCGATATCACAACCAGTCCTGATGAAAAGTGATGCGCCATAGGCACCATGAACGACCCCATGATAGCCACCATGCTGTGAGAAAAGAGAAAGAAAACAAGCAGATCATTCGAGATCCAAAGACAGAATGTGAAAACTTAATGCCAATCCGTAGCAACAACAGATGCGCAAGAAAGTGTCCGAGATATCTAGCCATCTTTTTCGCGGAAGAAGGAAAGACAGCCGCCTAAGTTTCCTCTTCTTCTTGCTCCTCGCCAGATTCTGTGGGTCCAAAGTAAGCGTCATATTCACCGAGATCGGCGTGGAGATTAATACCAGCTGAAGCGGCCTTGACTGCCATGTCATCGTCAACCATGGTCGCGTCCTCCTCCTCCTCAGGCTCGGACTCCTCCTTCTTGACTGCTTTCTTGGAAGGGGTCTTCTTCTTGGCAGGGGTGCGCTTCTTGGTGACTCTATTGGCGTTTGGTGTGCTTGGGACGGTTGGCTCGCTGGATTCGCCTTCCTTGGCTTTCTTACCAACGCCGGAAGCGCCGAAAGGAAGATCGTACTTCTTCTTCAAGGCTGAGATACGGTTGCCGACCGAGCGGTGATTTGTGTAGTTCATAGCCTCGGCGACGGCTTTGGTGTCGATCTTTGGAGGAGAATGTCAGCTTTGATCTTTGAAAAGTATGAGAAAACCGTCTCGAGTGCCAAATTCACTGCTGGTAACCTCAAACACAGTGCCTTAATGCGATTTCTCAGAGGTGATGAGGGTTAAAGGAGTTGAAGATGAAGATGACGCCAGAGTTTAACTTGAAACCTCCAAATTGGAGCTACTTGGATTTGTGAAAAACTTACTGCGATCGAGCCTCCGGTGGTGTTCTTCAAGCAGGCGATGAGGAATTCAACATCAGCTTGAGGCATTCCGGTCTTGCTCTCAGTAGTGGAGGCAGCTGCAGCATCTTCGGCCATTTTTGCGATGGCTGACTTTGGGTCTGTGTGTCTTGAGTTGGTATGGATGGAGGAGTGTTTGGGCTGAGAAAGTTGATGACAATCTTAAAAGACAATCTGTCAGCGCGGGAACTCGAGAGGCGATGAGAAGAGACTTGGGGGGTACCTACTGATCAACTCCAAGTGTATGGGCTTGAAAATGTAAGAGTGGTGTGTGATTCTTGACGTCGTGATGATGGAGTGTTCGGGTTGAGTTGTGTTGTGCGAGGATGAGGTTGAGGGCGGTGGGAGGATGGCCTTAAATATCCCAGATCTTGGAGCTAACCTGAAAAGGCAGACCTGTTCTTTGGCAACTTGGAATTTTCATGCAACCACATCATTCACTGTGACTAGTCTATTCCTCCGCGTTCTTGAATTTCGATGCCCCACTTTACCCCTCACTGGCCCTCTTTGTCTCCTGCAGTTTGAGTCCTCGATATCTGGCATTTTTGGTAGCTTCGACTGGCGAAGAATCGAAGATTTTGTCATATTAGAACACATCTAAGGCTTCGGGAACTCAGGTAAGCCATAATATTCAACCTGTTCTGGAGCACTCACAGCTAACAGATTCAAGCCTCAGGATGAGGAATAGGATCTTCCGCGATCACATTGATCATATTAAGGGTGAAGATATCCTTTCGCTTAGAGTCTTTGGATACTATTCAACTTCTTACGGCGGCAAAGTCAAATACAATCAACGCGCTGCCTATGCTGTATTCTTCGAAGACAAACACTCTCAATTCAGCACCTACGACGTTCTCTCCATGGCTTCCACCAATCACAACGATCAAACGGCTGAGGCCTGCAGTTGTATCGTCGCCCTTCAGCTTGTACTCGCAGGAAAAGTGGCTCGTGCAAAGTTTATGGACATAAAGGATACCGTCATTTTGAAGGTCCGGGGCAAAAATCTTGTCCAGGTTATGGATGGACCAATTTGGTAGGGGGAAAGGAACAATTTCACAAATTCGCAAGGCATACCTGTTAAATTCGCCGATGTATACAAGGCGTTGCAAAACTTCTGGGTCAAGCTAGAAGACATGGGAGTCACTATCATGTTAAAGAGGGATATTGAAGGAGTGAGGAGCGGAGCACAGCTTAAAGTGCTGGCAGCCATAAAAAAAAACTGGAGGAGCTGCAAAGGCGGTTTCCTCTTTCTGGTTCTGAGGCACTGGAGATTTTGGATCTGCTTCCTGAACAGAGACGGGATTTGGAAGGTGACTTGGACTCCGATTCCATGTCCGAGTCGGATCCTGAGTCAGATGGCCACGACGGCGCTCCCCTAGATTGTTAGACTACAAATTGAATTCGAGCCTCGAATACGGCAATAACTATCGTCTCTTCTCTCTATAAAGTGTCACAGTATTATAATAGTTGTACTTTGAGTGTTGAGAGTGGCATGGCCTCTCATCGTAAGTTCTGTTCAATGTCAGCCCAATTCAGTTGGTCCGTGAGACTGTGCGACAAAGTTGACCTAAACACTTCGAAATATCAAAAGCTATTCACGTTCAGAATATACTCTTGGAGTGATAAATGGAGGTTTGAATGAAATCCTATCTATTACCGACAGTAAAAGCCTCCTTGAACCTGTGGTTATGAAATAATGTTGAAGTGTTCTGGGGTTATGTTGAAGCGAAGAGCCACAAATCTAAGAGAGCGTCAGATCGCACCCACCCCAAGCTCATGGACTGAAATAAAATTAAGTTCAAGTCGACGAGCACTTCATTCGGAATCGGGAGAGTCACATTCTCAAGAAAGATGTCATTATGTTATGAAAAGTGTCATTTAGCTACCGCTACCTATCTTTTGCTCAAAAGATTCCATATAGTGCCGTTGCAGAAAACGAGACACTCAAGAAGCACCCAAAGAACAGTATCCCCATTCTGTGTATTTCGCAGAAAATTTATTGTGTCATGCCACGCCTCGCATAACCATGAGTCTGAAATCAGGATACCAGAAGACTGTCACCCCGGAAACGAAGCGGCAGAAAAGAGGAATGGAAAAAACCACGTGCCAGTTCACCCAAGCACCTCAGCCAAATCAGTTCTCATCAACTTCGGGATACTCGGTCGGGTCATCCATCTCCATGTGATCGTTCTCGTTCTCGTCATCCTCCTCAACCTTGACGGGCGACTTAGCCTTATTCGGCGTGCGCTTGACTGGGGTCTTCTTCTCGACCTTGGAAGGGGAGACGTTGGTGCCGGAGCCGACCTCGGAGGACTTCTTGCCCTTCTTGGGTGTGGCGCTGCCGTTGCCAGATGCCCTTGAAGCAGCGGCTGTGTCTTGGTCGCCGAAGCCGAGCTTTCTCTTGATTTGGCCGAAGCGGACCTTTGCTGTAGTAGCGTTGGAGTAACCGGCCTTGACGGCGACCTCGTCCCAGTTGACCTGTCCAGAAAGAGGCGTCAGCAAGTGTGATAAATGTAAGCTGAGAAAGAAGTGGAGGGCAAGTCCTGAATTATCCCGTGTGGGCGTGTGACGAGATAGATCGAAATCTCAAAAAGGTCACTGTTTCGCTTTCGGCACGTAAGAAAGGTGAATAGAAACTTACATCGGGCTTGTTCTTCATGTTGGACAAGATGGTCAAGAAAAAGAAAGCGTCCTTTGGCGTTGCTTCCTTTCCGCTGGGCCAGTTGGGTTCGACGTCGGCTTTCTTTGCGCCATCAGCGGTGCGGCCGGAGGCTGGGGCAGACATCCTCAAGTACGCGTCAGCGATATCCCCACAAACAGCTATAAGAAGCAGTGGGATATACACTTGATGTGTTGTGGTGTTGTAGTTGTGTGTGGGAAAGGCAAAGTTGATCTGAAAGTGAAGTCGAGGTTGCGATGCTCCACGGATCTTGCGCTTGATGCTGTGCAAGTTGATGGACTGAGACTTGTTTCGTTTGCGAGTCAGTGCTCAAGCCTCAAGGTGGTAAGACTTTTCTTTCGTTAATGGAAGTGTCAGGGAATGGGATGGAAGCTCGTGTCGTACTTACGTTTCTCAATTTTTGTGGTTGTGTTGCGGGAAGGAAACTTTTCTGGAGGCGAAACAGAGCGGCGGCTTTTATGCCCTCGAAAATTAGGTTCAAGGAGGATCTATCCACCACCATGAATTCACTTAAGCGAGCGTTGGATCCCCGCAATGCCATTTGTCAAATTGAATATTGTTCTTCAAGCGAACTGACTCAATATCATTCCAAACTTCTAGTAACGTCGAATTGAAATAGCCTCCACCCAGAACCATCTTTAAAGCCATCAAGTAATTCCAGAGTAACGCTTTTTCCAATTTTGGCAACAGTGCGCAAGTATCGACACTTGGTCGCAGCTGGAAAAAGGGGGGAGGTTTCAGTCACGTGGAATTGTCTTCACGTGATCATACAGGTTTCCGGTCCACGCGTCTGCACCGCTTGCCTAAGATGTCAAGCGTATGGGCAACATTAAGGTTCAGAGTATTAGGCTCATGAAATTCATGAATGTAATGAAACTGGTGTAAATGAAAACTAGACCTGTATTCTCGACTTTCTTGTAACCTCATCCCGCGTTATCTTCTTAGAAAAGTTCAGAGTACGCTTCAAGAACAGCGTTATAATGCGGGAAATTTTCTGGATCATAGTAGTCTGGGTTCTTCGCGATATGCAAAACTTCTAGGTTCTGGAACTGGAAATATTCGCATTGAAAGTTTCGATTGAAGCGTTTATTAAGAGACAGGAACTCGATGAAATCATATGAAGTCTCATCGCAACCGAATACCACATTGAAATTTGAGACACTCTAGACGAGAAAATGATGTCTAAATACTAGCTGACTCATCACCGACTTAAGCTGACTGACTTAATTATTACTCTTGTGCCTTCGATACCCTCTACCCTCTTCGTATGACGATGCAATACGTTGAAGTCCAGGGCGTACTCTGACCAAACTCGGCGGTATTTCTGGCACGCCAAGTCTTGCCAGCAGAATTGCAACTCGAAAAATTGCATCGTCATTTCCCTCGAACCAGTTCCACAGAGGATCAACTTTCTCTAGAGCCGCTTCGATAAGCCATGTCTTGTCGCCTGGATCTCCGAGTGACATAGTAGCGAAATGAACGAGATTGTAAAGAGTGTAAAATTCCTTGAACTTTTGCGGCATTCCTTCGATCGCGAGAATGGACTTCTCCGGAAGCCATAAGATATCAACAACCTGCACAGCACGCTCCAGAATATCGCGCTGAACAGAGATACAATTCTGGGTCTCGAAATCCACCGGGTAATAGCAGAGCACCACATTTTTAAGTCTAACATTATTCAGTTGGAACGGCCTTTGCCGTAAGGTTGGTGTAGTGCACCTCACTGTATCATTGCCAAGCGAACAAATAATATATTCCAAAATCGTTAGGATAATCGGAGCACTGCTGTCCCCGGGTATTGTGAAGCCCTTCAATTTCTCCCCAAATTTCCAAGGGGAGCCGAGATCGAGAATTTTCAGAACCAGAAGTAGGATGTCAAGATGATACATTGTACCTTCGGAGTTCTTTAATTGTGCTTTAATAAACGCTCTTAGTTCGTATTGGTCGCTGAAAGGCTTGTTCTGATAAGAGACTCGATTGTCCATCGCGGTTTGAAATTGTTGCAACAAGACTTCGCCGGTATGAACTAGGCCGTTAGTCGCATAGAGAAGCCGGCGCTCCTCCTGGACACTGGTCCACTAGTGAGTGTTTTGTATATAAAATCGTGGTCAATATCTGCCCAGGCGTGCATCAAAACCGATGCAACTTGAGTTTCAATCACAGGATTTGACCTTTCGAAATTCGCACCCCAGCGAGATCCACCATGTCGTTCTTGATATCCATGGCGCTTTTGTAAACTTTTCCCTGCTTTCGTACCCGCTCTCATACTTGGTCTCCAGTCTGTGGCCTTGCTTTACACGATGCGTAACAATGGCTCGAATGCCATTGCTGGCAAGTAACGTCTTGCAAAGCCCCTGGGCCAAGCTGGTTGCCTCCAAATAAAAGTACTTGATTTGGACCCAGTCTGCAATAAAAGCAGAGATCACATCCGCAGGGGAGTCAAATTGCAGCCCGGGATCATCCGTAATGAGGGAGATGTGTATTTTAGCTGGGGCATCCTTATGTAGACCTGGTGACCTGTTTCCTTTCGACGAGTTTGGTTCTGCTGTCTGGTAGAAAGCTCTGTTCGATTGTCGTCGGTACGGAAAGCTTATGTGGCGAATTTTCATGCCATGAAATGAATATTGAGGCTGCGACTTGACGGGCGAATACCTAGCAAGTTGACATCCGACGTGACAGAATTTGAAGCCAGGCAGAATGCGCCGTGTTCCCAAAGGTAACAAGTCTGCACCCAATAGGAGCAGGGTGAAGCGAACATGGGTATATTGTTGCCACACCTTGTGGCTTAGAGAATTTCATGATATTGGGCGCCAACATCATTTAAATCGTCTCGAAAATTATCCTAGGCAGCAATTGACAGTTTAATGATGATAAGGAAATATATCAGACAATACTGAGTATTGTCAACTACCTCAAACCCAAGGTCCAGTTCTGTATCTGCAGCGGTGGACATATGTTTTGCAGCCCACAGTTACCCCTTCGGCATTGGCCTCGCATTCCGAGCTGAAAAGGGTTCAGATCCACCTTCAAAGATTGTGTAGCATGGCGCAATCCTATCAATATTATGTCTTTGCTCAATGCCAGCGGAATCCTTGTCTTCGAAATCTTTGCCAATTTATGGCCGACGACAATGCTCGGAACCAGTGTCGCATAGTTGAGCTGACTTTCTCTGCTGGCAATAATTCTTCAGGGCCAACCAGCCTCAACCTTGCAGGTCTTACTGATTTATTGAACGACATAAACACAACTAAGTGGGATCCTGGAGAAGAGACTGATAGAATCATAATCGTCAAGGATTTGACAAGAAATATCGTCGAATTGCTGGGCTCCGCTTTGGACATCGATCTAATGTATTTTGCATCGCATATTTACGGGCTACATGTCGAAATAATATCATCTAAGCTGTCAATTGTGACACTGCTATCTAGAGCAAAGACTCAAAATTTCCTGAGTCCCCACTATCAACACTCTACTGAGTTCAAGGATCGACTAATAGCACTGAGAAAAATATTTTGCAATGGCAGTATTGCAAGGTGGTGGTTTTACCGCCGACCAAAAACTCCCATATTGGACTTGTCCAGCATGGATGCTCAGTGCTGCTGACTCGTACAAGAAATGAATCGTGGGTTGGTAAAAAAGTAACAATTTAGAGAAAAGCAGAGCTGACTGTGGCTAGGCCTTGTACTTGTAGATGCACCCGAGAAGAAAAAGTATACATCATCAGAGCGACAGATGATACTCAAGTCAAAATTCTTCCAAGGGAGGTTTGAAAACTTCCTTGAACGCCCTTTATTCCTTGATCGAGAATTATCTGGACCAAAAAGAACTTCCCTTCTTGAGGACCTGGTATATTATTGGATAGAAGAAATGCCTCCTGGCTTCGATTGCCAACAACCGACTCTACTAAGTCTGGCATACTACCTCTCAAAATCGCAGCTGATGAATAGATAAATTATACCGCAGTTATGAGCAATAGTATAAAGGAGTATGAATACTCGACCGAAGCATCAGTCCTCAAGGATGGATTAGACAAGCTGGATTCCGACTTGCGCTCACTGGAGGTGTGGGGTCGTCGTTGCATCCAGACGATGCACAAACTCCGGGCCGTGATCAAATTCATCGAACATCGCGCCTCTGATACCTCAGAATTAGCTCTATATTCTCTAATAATCGAGGACTATGAATATATCTTGGAAATGGTGGATACATACGGTCGTCGACTTGAGGCAATGGTTCCCGTTCTGGCTTCAGTCATTCAAATTTCTGATACGCAACGGTCGCTGCAGAAAGCTGCGAATGTTACCCGGTTGACGGATTTGGCTCTACTCTTCGTACCAATATCATTCGTAACTGGTCTTTTCAGCATGAATGATGTTGGAGTGTCTCGACATGGGCTAGCATTGTTTTTTGCGGTGGCAATTCCGTTATGTGTGATTGTCTTTTTTTGTCGCCCGTTTGACACGCCTGAAGCCGAGACGGAGAGAAGCAAGCTGACGTAGATTTATTAAGCGATGGAATCACGACAAATATCATAAGGAGGTTTCTTCGATGTTGAGAATGATCCTGGAGGTTGATAAGCGAAATTGGTAGTGCCGGAAGCCGAAGCTGCCGAGCCGAAACTCCCAAGCCGGGCCGGCGCCCAGCCCTCCCATCCCAACCAGAATAAAAAGTAGTAAATCCTCTCGTCTTTTTTACTTACTCGGTCGTGAGAATATAAATTTCTTGTTTCTGTCTCCTACCTAACTTTAAAGTTGAAAGAAACAGGAAAACCGGTTCCCTACGCCCCGTGTCAGTCTCTTCTCTCGATATTATAAACAAACACCTCAAAATAATTAGTAAACTCCTAAGAAACCCTTTAATTAGTCTACTCTAACCGCTAGTAAATTTTTATAATAAATTATCGTTTGAATAATCCTAGTCCAGCTTACATAAAAGTTGTTTAATCTTTGAAGTGTTTTCCCACAGAGTTAACTAAATTACTATCCATAATACTAAAAAGCTAAACTCCGAAACTTTATAAAACGTACTATTCAATTTAACTAGATAAAACATATATTCTTTTATAGTTTACAAATTTTAATACCTCACAGAGGTATAGTTATTATTCTTTAATTATAAGAAGTCTATTAAAGTGAGTATGTCATAGATTGGAACTCTTTGTTTAATTATTTAACAGTGAATATTAATCTTCATAAGATAAAAACTACATTCATTTGTGGCTTTAAAATTTATAATACCTATTAGAAAATTTTTCAACTATGTTTAAAATAGATCATGGTATTTTAACCCTGCTTGAAACAGCTCTACAGTAAGTGGCGTCGTGACCATTGACGATTAATCTTTTCACCTCGACATAAAACTCATTGAGATAAGTCCAAGTACAATGTTGTCTTTGAATGATCTGCGCAGTGGAAATTAGGAGCTATTTATTGCAGATTAGCTTTTTAAGTTTCCAAGAGGATGTTCAAGCTGGTTGAACTTACCAATGGTGCCTGCAGCATAACCCACTTGGAGACTTGCGGAGTATGTTGTGAGTTGGGGACCCTTTCGAGAACCTACTGTACTAAAAGCTAAAATTTTAAAAATTGAGACCCTTAGGAAAACAAGAAGTATGATTAATGCCGTGTTTCATTTCTCTCTTAATAACCATTGCGTTCAGTCAAAAGAATCTCGCACGGCATATTTTACAGTCTCTCAATCACTTTGCTGCCACGCCCTTGATGTGAGTGCGGCACTTCATCAAGGGCTGAATTCGTTTCCCAAACTTGTCAAGCCCCTCCAAAAAGTCGTCAAATATCATCATGATACCTTTGGTACCTGCGATCTCAGCAGCTTCATCGAGTAACTTGGCAACTGTCTCGAAAGAACCAATCAAAGTACCTTCGTTCACTAAATATTTCGAGGTCAGTATTTTTGTTTTTGCAAGAGATTTGGAGTGTAGTTATGAAAAATATCAAGCCGAAAGATGTTTAACTTACAGTTCACTGGATTGTCGTTCCCGCTGATTCGATTCGCAGTTGCCGTTGCATTAGCTTTCATATCTTGTGTTGCCTGACCAGCAACCCAAGACGTCGCATCTAGATCAACACCTTCTGCGTAGAAATCCCACTTTGCTTGTGCCTCCTCATCCGTTTCATACGCAATGA
Source organism: Cudoniella acicularis (assembly GCA_013054445.1). Taxonomy (NCBI): domain Eukaryota; kingdom Fungi; phylum Ascomycota; class Leotiomycetes; order Helotiales; family Helotiaceae; genus Cudoniella; species Cudoniella acicularis. The sequence continues at coordinate 3,897 of JAAMPI010001408.1, read as the reverse complement.
TCGTGAAAATAACCATTGCTCCAACATCCCGGCCGGTTTTTTCTGCAGCTTATTTTAGTGCGAGACTTTTTGCCGCAAAAGTTTGCGGCTGATTATGTTCAGAAGCGCCCATGAAGTTGTAATCAGCGTGCTCGGCGGCAAATTGCGTTCTTCGCGGACTCTGACCGGCAGCCACAATCCTGATTGGAGAAGATGGCTTTGGGGAAAGTTTGCAGTCGTTCATAGTGAAGTTTTTCCCCTTGAAATCCGACTTTCCGTCCGTCCAAAGATCTTTCATCACTTGCACATATTCTTGGGCGTACTCGTCTTGAAATTTGGTATGTTAGCTTTCAAGACATTTATTTAGTCCAAAATTTATTTGAAGGAGACATATTAAGAACTTTTGGAAATTGGAGGAACCCAAACACAACAGGAATAAGTAAAGGAGTGTCTCACAGCGGTAGCCAAAATATGAATTCCCCGGCCACAGACTCATCTGTTCGTATTCCGCCTATGTAAAATCAAGGAGTCAGCTGCTAACCGAGGAAATTTGCCGTCATGACCGGTGCAAGAAATAGCGTATCTTTCAATAGGAAAATTCTTTGAACTTACCGGTTGCCAGTCCGTGACTATGTTCACTCCTGAATATTATTAACAATTGAAACTCAACTCACGGAACGCTGTAAATTTACCAAAACGACCAGGTGCAATAGAATCAATGGTCACAGCCATTTGTGCACAGAGTGCAGGGGAAAGGGTTAAAATAGCAGTTGATGCAAAAAGCTTGATTTTCAACGTCACGGACGCGATTCCAGCCACTAGAAAAACATCATTAATATCATTTCGAATCAACAAATAGACGAATCCCCAAGGTCATACTCAAAATAAAGGATTCCAGATTGTGATCCCAATGCTCTGTTCTCCCGCCAAAACCCCGAAGCTTGATCATCGACGGTGCAAAATCCAAGCCACACCCTTCCGCCTTCTACACAATTTGCTTGTTCATCTCAAAAGAGGGCATATACGTCGGACTGTTATCACTGATCAACCAGCCATTGTTTCTAATGGGTATGAAAACTCCAATCTCTATAATGAAAAAAGTAATGAAGAGCTGGGTGGAATTTGATCTAAGGAAGCGTCGAGTGTCGGTTTCAAGTGTTTTTCGATGATTTTAGGAGAATCGAAAAGATGAAGTACAGGTATGAATAATGAATTAATTTCAAAAACATACGGTCACTACTGATGTTCTCACCAGAAGTGGGTGATGGGAAAGTCGACGAAGAATAGATAAATCGCTATGTCCGGATATCGATCGCATCTCCGACAGAAGATTTGTTTTATCATTGGTCCATTTTGCCCGAATCCTGATCATGCCAAAGGTCGCGCAGCTCAACTATCAAGGTTGGCCGAAAACTGGTGGGGAGAGAAAGATAAGACCCATCGACTAGAGATAGAGATGGCATTGAAGAGTGGATGGCGGCGGGATGCGACAAGCAACAAAATAACAAGTTTATCAACTTTGATAAGATTCGTGATAAATACCTCCAAAAGAGTAAGCAAAGTAGCGGAGACCGAATTCCTATTTAAATTTTAGTGGGCTTTTTGGAATTATGACCTGCGTCACGTTGCGTTTGCGTACGTGAAAACTGGGCAATCATGCCCCGACCGTAAGTATCTTTCGAATTAAGGTATTCAAAATCTCAAGAATATTTAGAAACTATTTACAGAGAATATAAACTGAAAGCCAACAGTAACGAGAGATCCGAGAGCGAATTCTCATCGACATTTTACGTGAACTTGGCCCAAAGTGGCCTATTGAATGCAGAGGAGTTGCTTGCCCTAGTCTTCGCATCGAATTCCGATTCTCACAAACTTCGGAAGTGTTATAAGGGCCGTAATTATGTGTTTTCTCAGTTTTGGAAATTTCGTTGAATGTGAAAGTTTTGGCAGCCCAGGTTCCGACCCCCTTTCCTTCTCGCTTAACACCTCCTATCGCACTGGCATATGAAATAAAAAGTTGTCCGCACTTCTACGCAAATCGCCGAAGTTATTCCAAGTTTTAACTTTTTAAAACCCTCCGCTCTTAGGCAATGAAGACTTTAGAAGTAAGGATTCCCGTCGTGCTTTCTACACTGTCAAGTTGTGCACTATAACTTAGGGGCTAAAGTGCGCTGAGTTTATAAGCTACAGGCTATCCCGTACAGGGAATTATCGCTGTGTTTTGGCGATATCTGAGATGAGCGAGGGGTGCTGCAATGTAGAAGTTGGCGTTCTGCCGCTAAATTACAGGGCTGTCACGTCGTAGGTTAGCGTGTCAGCACCGCCAAACCACTACCAGCATGTTCCTACTCGCATCAATTAAAACGCTTAAAACTCATTCATCTTATCGTGCAATTAATATGATTTTTGACGAAATTATGTGTAGATATTCATCTTGTCATAACTTCTTTATTGAATCAATCATTATCAATAGGAAGGGTTTCAACTTCTTTTGCGCTGTGCCTGCCCCGGTCGCGCTGGTAAACGCTAAATTACAGGGTGTTGTCCACTATACCTTAGCGACCGCTCACTAAGTTTCAGGGTTCCTCACGCTGTATCTTTTGGCAACATAGTTCTATGTTTCTTGCTACAATTGAGTTGATTTATTATTTCCTGCTCATGAACCAGTTTTCCCATGGGTTGAAATCCGAGAAAGCTCTCTTGCTTGGTGCTTAATTGAAATTTGTTTCTTGGGACATTTTTAGAATGTCACAATGATTGCATGAATGTTGCTAAGCGAGACGGAAAGGGGACGACGAGCTCGAGTACAGGTTACCTAATCTTTTGCGCACAAGAGATATTTCTCGAAAATCCACGAGGATCGAAATGCTGAAAAGGTATTATTAGCTGCAAAGAATACTCGCGAATTACCTATAATGTATTATTTTCCAAAAATATCCGAGAAGTCGTCCGAAGCTTACGAAGTATATGAATCTCAAGGGTTTCAAGCCACCTTGTGTTCGAGATAATAGTCCGGTTCCTGTTGAAAGTATTCAAGGTTGCCATCCACCTCTCATGTACCCAAAGCTAATCTTCGCCGAATAGAGATACCGAGCAATATCGAGATCCTTGTGCAGGAGTGCTGCTCTTAGAGAGGTAAAAATGAGGCCTCCTCTCAACTTTGTTTGCTTGAAAGCCAGTGACCTCATTCATCCAGCAGCCACAACAATTTAAGGTAACTGATCTGAGTCTTGTAACAAGAAATCGAATTTGGTCATATCTGCACTATATCTTTGTCACAAAAAGGCGTGGGGGTTTCCAATTGCTGAAGTGTTATTCGTCATTGCGCTTTTCAATGAAGCCAATTCTGAGGATGCTCAAGCAGCTTAGCAACCGGGCGCGATCTGTACCACCTGGAAGAGAGATGCCGCACCCCGCCAGCTTCCCGGTTCCCCGTAAAAAAGAAAACAATAATCAGTTGACAACCCGCCACTAACTCTAGGAGATGCAGAAGTAAACCCCTGAAACTGGGATCACCTAGTTTCGGCCCAGCTTTGTGGGGTTTTCGGGCCGCGATTCGCGATGATAATGAGAGAGCCAGTCTGACCACCCTCCAAACCCATCCCCCCTCCTTTCAAACCAGGCGGAATTTTCACCGCGTAATGGATTGACTACTACTTACTGGGCCTCGATTATCTATACTTCTTTTGTTTGCACAAATATTTAAATAGAGACTTTCAAGTTCACATTTCGCAAATATCCTCTTTTCCTCAGAAATTCTCACGGTTCCGTCATACCGTTTGTTTCAGACGTAGGCTGCTCGATGGGTACCCGTGGGTAGGAGTAAGGAGAGTTACTCCTACCCGCGGGTATACCCATGGCCACGGGTACCCATCTACGGATAGACCCGCGGGTAGGTGGGCATACCCGTAGGTTACT
>JAAMPI010001406.1:0-14830 GCA_013054445.1 Cudoniella acicularis | reverse complement strand
CCCCTATCTCTATCAAACCATCAACTTCCACTCCAAGGAAATACAGTTGAAACTCCCAGCAGGTATCGCAATAGCAAGTCCAGCCTACGAACATGTGTGCGCCGTCTCTTCCTAGTGGACCAACGCCGAAACAGATGTCTTCCAAGTGAAGTCCCCAATTTTCACTTCAGACTTCACCCCCGATGCCGCGTGGCCTTTAACCCCTCCTCGAGCACACCACTACGCACATCCACGCACCCTCCTCCACCCGCTTTGCTGTCCCGTCATGACACCAGCTAGTTGTTGGAAGGGCGCACCGCCTATGTGGATGGTTGTTGGAGGAGGCGAAATGACTGGTGATGCTCAGAGGATTGTTGCTCGAGACATAGCGAAGGAGGGCGGAAGAGTGGGTTGGGTTGAGGCAGAGAAGATGCCGCATCTTTTTACGGGGTTTGTGGATTGGTGGCAAGGGGCCAGAGGGGTGGAGTTGTGGGGGAAAGCTATTAGGGAGATGTTTGAGGGGAGTTTTGAGGGTGGTGGGATTGTGCTGGGTGTTGATGGGCAGGAGAGGGAGGTTGATGTGAAGACTCTTACGGGTTTGAAGAGGGGAGACTTGTTGGAAGTGATGAGGATAGAGGCTGGTAAACTTGAGATTTGGATTGGGGAAAACTATAAGGGCCCGAAAAGGAAGCTGTAAAGGTGTTTTAGAAATGGTGAATGCTCTTGACAAGTTTTAAGAACTCACTTCAGGTCACAATTCTCTTTATAAATCATTGCCCAAGATCCCGAATTCTGACTAATGCACGCAACTCATTATTTACTCGCATTTGAAAGAAGCCTCAAGTATTCCCGTACTGTATCCGACGCAGGGTGATTCTTATTTTGTTGAAAGGAAAACTTATTAAGAACGGCTAGTGCCTGTGTTCTGAATTTAACGAAGAGTCATTCGCTAATACCCCCCAACACTTCAAAAGTCTGACCAAACCAGAACAGAAAATAACCCCAATTCTTCGCAAACGAAGAATAATTTTGCTAATAATACAATATTAAGCTCTGTTTTTACTTCAAAATACGTCGTTTTTTTTGATCATTTGAAATGTTCTCGCTTAATCCATAAATACATAAGAAAGAAAGGATGTAGAACTTCTACAAACATGCCTGAAAATTTGTTTGCAACTGGAAAATATCTAAATATCTCGAGTATATTAAGAATAGAAGAAAATAATATAGTTTGAATTATAGGAACTTGACATAAGCGAAGCCCATAAGATAGGCCGCGGGTGATGTGGAGCAGACTTAACGCTTCACTCTTAAGAAAGACAGATGTTCAGGAAAAGAGACAAGGAAAAATTAAATCACAAAAATGGAAGGTACTGGCACAAGAATATTATTAACATTTTATTGTATTAAGGTAAAAGCCATCGTTGAAAATGCGGCTATCTGAAAGAAGGATCACGTGTCAGAGACACAATCCTCAGCCTATTTAGACTGGCTTCCTCCAGACATGAATGTAAAAAGCCAGTGATCTAAAATTGTCGACCGTCTATTCTAATTCTATTTTTCGTTGGTATGATAGACTATTGTACAAAAGGAATGTGTATGATCCAAGTCAAATGACGAGGAAATATGAAGCCAACTTCTGGGGGTATCGTATGCCGACGCCTTAACGCCGGGGAAATGCAGAGAGGTTATGATGGTGATCCAAAAACGTTAGACCGAACGTCCAAAGATGTGAGAACGTTTAGTTGCGGTTTTGCATGCATTCCAGCAAAGATCCGAGAACCAACGCTTGAATTGCCTGTGACATGGCTCGCGTATTAATATCAGGGTTATCCGGAATTGCTTTTTGTTTCACTTCACCCCTTGAATTAAGAACGGCGGGCTTCCCAAAGTGGCCAATGATCTGATGAAGAGGCTTCTTCCCATTGATTGGGAGGGAGATACCCAGGTGATCAAGGATGTCGTCGCCTGATGCTCCTAGAGCTGCGAGAGCGTCATATGCAACGAGTTTGGTGAGATATGGAACTACTTCCTCGCCTACTGGGAGACGCTCGTTTGGTGCATGGGGAGTGGTGCACCAGCTGGTCTTGCGCTCGAGATACCATTTCTGATCCATGAAGGGCTGGAAGCGGTCCTTTGGATTGGGTTCGCAGGCTGTCTTGTAAAATGCAAGGTCCATTTGTGTCTGAGCGTAGCGTGTATACGGTCCAAGGGCATGTCCGCTATTTTCCATATCGATGCAGAGCTGAACTGGGATGTCGGTGGCAAAGGCTGCAACTTTGGTGTAACAGACAGAGGGAATTTGGTTTTTGGAAACATAATCGTGAAATTTCGTGGCAGCAACAAAATCGAACGTATTATTGGCGGTTTTTTTTGAGGGGGGTAATGGAGCCACTCTCAGTAACTTTGTATCCACCTTGGAACACGATGCGTTCCGTGACGTCTCGCATAAGATCTGGAGCCGCGCTCGCGAATTCGGCGATATCTCGTAGTGACGAAATGAGCAAGAATGTGAGTTTCCGCTTTTCTTGCTTTGCCTTCGTGCAGAGTCTGTGAAGAAGGGCGCTTCCCTGTGGTATATTTTTCAGGTCATCCCCTGAAGGAAAGAAGTTGCATTTATTGAATTCGTAATCATGGACCTCATAGTGATTGGAAGTGCCATCGGTTCCGACCGCTACTGGCACATTTTGCAGGTTTAACGAATTCAGTGCCCCTCGAGCGAGCGCAGCGCGTGTATTTTCCGGCTTTAGGTTTGCAACGAAACCTTCCAGGACGATAAGACCAAGGCGGTGAAGTTCCTTTAGGAGCATCATGGCAACCAGATCATCCACATCTTTGGCGATATCTGTGATAACCACAATATGCGGTGGACCTTGATTCTTCTTTTTCCGGTGCTCGACGACCTCGAAAAGCTTCTTGTAGATTTGGTTTTCTTCTGGCCTAAGGCCCTTGGGTATGACCCATAACATGTTTGCTAAGGCGAACGACTTCTTTTTTGCTCGTTGTAATGTAGGTTGGGTTGATGTTTGGTGGTTGTAATGCGGGCGTGCTTTTGCTTGATAGAGGATGATGTGGGGTAGGTTTGAAGGCCTGGGGTAGCAATTGAGGTCCAGATAAATACTAGAATGCGAAGTCTTGTTCTCAGGAACAACCAGAACAAGAGAACAATAGCGGAAGAGCTGCTGATGCTGTCTTTTGGAGTTCTGTAATGAGTGATTGTTCAGGAAAACAGAGCCAGACTCCTGTTGCTTGGGAAGCGAATTATGCGTTTGTTGAAGTTGTGGATATGACCGTGGCTGTAAAAGAAAACGGAAAGATCGGGGTGTGCAACCCTTGAATTTATAGGAATCCATGGTATAAAGAATTGAACATTCAGAGAAGTAGATTCAATATGTGTGACTGTGATGCACTATATCGCCTCTACTATTAGTGAATGAACATTGAAACATTGGGGGAAGTCAAAGGCACCAGTGATTCACAACTCTCGAGGTATTAAAGCCCAGGTTGACATCGATCTTTACGCTGCGCGCAGTTGTGAGTCTCAACAAGAAAGAATGAAGACGTCCAATTTTGAAATACATTGTTTCTTTGAGAGGAATTGTGGCTGAGTGGCTAAGTGGCTGAGTGGCTGAAGTGGCGTTACTGAGCCCTCTCACGTGAGAAGTGTGGTTTTAGGTCTTTGTCTGCCTATTCGAAAACAATTTGCCTTTGATATTACATTGTCACCGAACATTGTTCTGGACAACAGACTACTGAAGTGATGCATTGGTTCATGACGGCGTTTGTGGTTTGGCGAAAAGTGGCAGGTTTCTTGAAGTGGGGAAATGGAATGCGCGGGGAAGGAATTCTCGTTCAATTTCCTTCGTAAAATAGTCCCTCATAAGGATAATCTTTAATCGTCATCTTTTTGGAATCCTCGCCTTCCCCTGCCAATTCGGTCTCCAAGTGCCATCTCTCCGGCCTTTTTGTGAAGTCCTTTCACAAAATCTCCTTTATCACTATACTTGGCGGATCTCACTCGTGCTATCTCTTCGGCTTCCTGATCAGCCTTCTCTTGCTCAGCCAATGCCGCTAGGCGTTTTTCACGGTCAACATCCAGCTTTGAGGCATCTTGCTGCATAGCTTCTAGCTTCCGCTGTCGTTCGGCTTCCTTGTCTGCACCAGACTCAGCGTTTGGTCCTGCTTGTGATCTACGATCATCCCTTCTACCATAACCACTATCATTGCGCGCATTTCTATACCTATCGCCATCATTTGGTCCATCGTTGTTATAATTTCGAGAATCTCGAGTCGCAGGGTATGACTTACGACGGTCTGGTGACCTTCGGCGACTCGGAGGCGAAGCAGATCTACTATCGATAGATGAGGAATTCCTGCGCTTCCGTTTGTCGTAATCTCGGTCACGATCTGTCCTAACTCTGCCACGAACCTCCGGCGAGGCTGACCTGGGTCTTCTAGATCTGTTGAAGCTGTCTCTTCTTCGAGCGGGAGACGGTGATCTGGAATAGGTTGGTGATCTGTGTCTTCGCCGGTCTGATCTACCCTCGCGGTGACTACGATCCTCGTCGCCATCACGGCGTCTTCTTTTATGTCTTCGCTCATCATCTGATTCATCCCGATGTCTGTGACGATGTTTCCGATGTTTCTTCTCCTTTGAGGGGCCTTCCTCCCCTGCTCTAGCTAATGCAAGCAATTGTCTCCTCTTGATGGGGTCGTTCATCATAGCCTCGTATGCAGCTTGTTCCTGTTTCTTGATGGCTAACATGGGATCCTCCCGGATTTTGGATGCCGTATCTCTGACCGTATTTGCATGCTGAAGTGCCATAAAACTGTCTTCGGAAGCTTGCTTCTCCAGCTTCTTGTGTTCCGTGCCCTTGATTAAGCCATCAATACGACGTTTTCCAAGCAGATATCCTTCCATCTCTTCTGTGGTTCCTGCCTGGCCACTGGACGGACCTTGATACATCCAATCCACACGATCTACACGCTTTCTGCTTCCCGCCGCCTCAAGTTTCGCTTGAATTTCCTCCTTTGCTCTCTCCTCCTTCAGCTCCTTGATGCGCTGATCCGTTCTCTTCCGCTCATCGAGTGCTTTCTTTTCTTCCTCCCAGACCCTCCTCTGGTTGCTCATCAGAACGGGATGCCATGACTTTTTCAGATTCAGATCGCCACCCATTTTGCCTGTTTTTGTCTCGAAGAGAGTGCGCAGTCGTTAAATCGTATGCTGTCGGAAATCTTCTCGCGATCGAAGTGGCTGTGAAAAACGAGGTCCCGCAGGCTGCGACAATATTTCGTGGTGTATCTTGAAGCTGGCTCTCGCGCAAGGCGGAGACTTCTCAGGCGCCTGGCCGAGAAAACTGGAGGTGGCGCGCTAAATTAAGCGACGACCAATAGATAGCTACCTCTTGAGCTCCAGGCAAACGCAGCCTTGGGAACAACCTCACCTCAAAATCAATATTTGACTTTGCCCATTTGATACCACTGCGACAGGAAACGATAGTCACGCGCGAAATTTGATTACAACCAGCGTACTGGATCCGCTTCGCGCGAGAGAACTTCAACCATGTCTGACGATGAGGACTTTATGCAGGATTCTGACCAGGACGGGTAAGTCAATCCCCCCCGTTGACTAGACACAAAACTGACAGTGTAGTTATGACTTCGAATATGAAGAAGATGATGAGGAAGAGAGCGGTGACGTTGACATCGAGAACAAATATTACAATGCCAAGCAAATGAAAGCGACAGATCCACAAGCAGCTATTGAGGAATTTCTTGGAGTACCAGCACTGGAAACAGATAAGGGCGACTGGGGCTTCAAAGGCTTGAAGCAAGCGATAAAGCTAGAGTTTAAGCTTGGTCAATACGATAAGGTATTACGCGCTCACACACTCACCATGCCCTCATGCTGACCGTTAGGCTGTCGAACATTACACCGAGCTTCTCACCTATGTCAAAAATGCTGTCACTCGAAACTACTCTGAAAAGTCTATCAACAACATACTCGATTATATCGAGAAGGGTTCCGAAGATGAGGCGGCAACTCATTGCATGGAGGAATTCTACTCTCAAACCTTACAGTCCTTCCAAAGTACAAACAACGAACGGTTGTGGTTAAAGACCAATATCAAGCTTTCGAAGCTCTTCCTTGATCGCAAAGACTATAGCGCCGTCACCAAGAAGATCCGAGAGCTTCACAAGGCATGTGAGCGAGAGGATGGTACCGACGATCCAAGCAAAGGCACCTACTCGCTAGAGATCTATGCTCTAGAGATTCAGATGTATGCGGAGATGAAGAACAATAAGCAGTTGAAGAGACTATATGAGCGTGCTCTGAAAGTTCGGTCGGCCGTACCACATCCAAAGATTATGGGAATCATCCGAGAATGTGGTGGGAAGATGCACATGAGCGAAGAGAACTGGAAGGATGCCCAGAGTGACTTCTTTGAGTCGTTCCGGAATTATGACGAAGCTGGCTCGCTGCAGCGAATCCAAGTTCTGAAGTATCTGGTCTTGACAACTATGTTGATGAAGTCGGATATCAATCCTTTCGAATCCCAGGAAACTAAGCCGTACAAGAATGATCCTCGAATCGCGGCAATGACAGATCTCGTTGATGCCTATCAAAGGGACGACATCCACCAATACGAATCAGTCTTGAACACCAACAGAGACCTGATGTCCGATCCCTTCATTGCAGAAAATATCGACGAGGTCACTCGTAATATGCGGACAAAGGCAGTGCAGAAGTTAATTGCGCCATACACACGCTTTCACCTTGCATTTATTGGCAAAGCGCTCAAGATACCCGTCTCAGAAGTCCAAGATATCATAGGCTTCTTGATCGTGGATAAGAAGGTCAAGGGTAAGATCAACCAACAGGATGGCACAGTCGAGATTGAGGATAACAGTGATGCTGAGCGCCTTCGAGCAATGCAGCAATGGACTGCGGCAATCGGATCTCTCTACCAGACTGTCTTTGCCGACGGGGAGGGATTCAAGACAACCGAAGTTTCGCAAATGAACGAGGATCCTAACATCGGCAACTTGATGATGTTAGGTGGTGCCGGCAGTGCCGCCAGAGGTGGATCTTGGGGTGGACTTCACAAGAACAAGAAGGGGGGAAAGAAAGGTGGATCGCAGATGCTTCCTCCTCTACATGGCTGAGAAGCTTCTCGACAACGAAATAGTGAGAGCTTAGTGGCGGGATGAATGGATCGGGGATTGATGGCATATGGTCACACGCAGAAATGTATGATGAATGATTTGATTGATGGGGCCGGACGTTAGCGATGCGATATCGCATAGGTGCATGTTATGCATCGGAGAAGAAGTCGAGATGACATTTGCCATTGGGCTGTGAGGTCTGCGCGCTGTGCAGCATGTAGAGAGAGCATGGCAGCAGACGAATGGGAGGATTGATATTAGCATGGCGTTCGTTGGCATGAGATGATTCTGAAAATGCAAAAGCCTCCGCGCCATGTCCTAAGCCCGTGTTCAGAGTCCCGAGTATTGTCAAGAAGAGTAGGTTGTCTGACTTTGTCTTGCTGGCAGTACGGATGAAGGAGGTAGGTCCGAATTGATTGAGAGACCTGAGGAGACACTACTTGCTGTACCTCTGCAGCATGTCGGCCACAGGCTGCTCTCCACGGATGGATGTAACGAGGATAGATGCTGCAAGCAAGATATGCCCCTCGCTTCAGCAGACTCCCGTCTCGCGTAGAGTGCCTCGTAGCAGGGGCCGCGGAGAAGAACTTTTACTGCTCGATGTCACTACTAGGCTACTACTACCAAAAATCACGAATCGTTGGTGTCGATAGGAGGCATTCGGTCCCTCAGGGCCCTCGGGTGTCACATAGAGCCAACACTTACATACAGTGCATCCACATAGATACCGAGAAGTCTCAGGGTAGGAAGCTGCCCCGAGGCCGGCCATTTGAAAAAAACCAGAAGCGGGAGCGGGAAGATGCACTGCTTGCTGCCAGTGCGAGTCTGCAAGTTTGCAAGTCTGCAAGCCTTCCCTAGGGCTTCGCCCTTCCCAGTCCCAGCCCTCGCAGCGCGGCACGACTCCCATGCGTTTGCACGGGCTATTATTTGCGAAGGCTTCTCGGACCGTGAAGGGAGGGGCTGAGGACGCCCCCTGATCCGCCAATAAAGGCGAGTCATCAGGGGCACAAGCGGGGATGGACAGGGGGGTCTGCATTTGTGGAGACCGGGTCATTGGGGGGTGGTGGGCGAGAGGTCCATGGTCTTGATGAGGTGTTCGTTGTGATAAGTGAGGAAATAATCAATTCAGTAAAGCACTTTTATTCAAGCATTTGGGACCTGATGGCAGATGCTCTGGCTGAAGGTCAGAGCACATTAACACCCACATGCAGCAGCTGATAGCGTGATATCTCTCCCATCTTAAGTTCCCAGCCAGCAGAAAAGAGGGGAAGCGACAAAAGCGTCCATCGCTCGAGCTCGTCATGCAGCCATCCGCGCTGCCTCCACGCATCGCCGATGTGGCCAGATGATACGGGGCACAAAATACGGGGTTCAAAAAAATCGCCAACGTCTGTGAGACTGTGAGGCAACTAAGCAGCCGGCTAGCCTGGGATGATTTCAATCCGAATATGGGGTACGGCCAGCACAGCGTGCTCCAGAGTCCAGGAGCCCAGGTCGCCTCCAGCATCCGCATCCTGCTGGAAAACTGGGTCCAAATCATGTCCCAAAGCAATCGCAGAGTCGCATTTTGGGGCGGGATAGGATCAAAGGGTGGTATCAGTCTGCTATGTCAGCTTGCTAATGTGATGGATCATTGCGCCATGCAGATATTGGGATATCATGAGTGGGAACTTGGGGAAACAGACGCTCCAAGCGCGCGGCACTGTCAGCATTTTGTCTCTCGATGGCGCGCCCATTCACTATTATTGGACACTGCGGAGGAGCTAAGAAAGTGACGAATGATATGGCGGGCTACCTGTCTTTGAAGCTGTGTATCTAGCGGTGGTATGTCCGAGCTCTTCACAGCTGGGGTGCCAGGCTGGCTATTGGCCTGGAGGCTGAGGGCACTGGACAGTGAGAAGGAGAGCTGGGGTAGCTGTACTGTACTCTGACACTCTGTTAAGTGCTGTGCTCCTTACCCATCTATCAAGCTTGTAAACATGTACGAGGACGAGTGTTGAGAGCAGTGTGGGCGAGCATTTTTGGCCCTCTCGTCCCATCCTGCAAAGGGCCAAACGCTCCTATTGTACCGTTGAGTCGTTGGCAATCGAAAGAGAAAATAACCAACAAGCCAGTGTTCCTCTCCTCGCCAGGGCCAAAACAAGCCGAACCTGGGCTTGCCTGTTCCATACATATTCCTGTGCATTGCTGCCGCGGGGAGCCACCGGATAGAAATTCCCTTGCCACATCTTCTTCGGCCCCAGACGACTCCTCTACCCTCCCTCCTGGGAGTACATGTACCTGTACTGACCTGTTCTCTTGCCCTCAGCGTCTCTTCGTTCCCCATCTTTGCCCTCCTCCACATCACCGCGGGTCACGACAGAGCCGCACTTGTAGTCTCGTACTCCCGTCATCAATCGTGACATACAATACCTCCGGGAGCAACCACACCGAGCACCACAACAACAACAGCAACACGCAACACTCCTCCTCCTCCTAAGCCAGCGGACCGCTCAGCAGATAATCGAGTCGGCTTGCAAAGTTGCATTTGCACTTGCTCTGTCCCGAGAGCACAGTGCACAGTGCACCCAGGGCTTGTGGGGCTCTCCCACGGACGGTATAACAGCAACAGTGACAACAACGGGAGCGGACTGCGAAAGTAAGGAGACGAGAGACGAGAGACGAGAGCAGGCCACTGCGCACTTACTGCGTGCTTTCTGGCTGAATATTTCCTGCACGATTCGCCTACCGGAGACGACGACTGACAATCAACCACGCGCGAGTCAAGGGCCAGCCCACGGGAGCCTCGCAGCGCTGCATCGGAAGCTTCTTAGCTTGGACGCTGATGCTGTTGCTGTCCTGTGTGTCGCGGAAACACTGGACATTGGACATTGGACATTAGACATTGGACTCTGGACGCTGGACTCTGGACTCCGGAAAGGACGGAGTATCTTGTTGGCTGCCGGAGGGTGAACCGTGACTGTGACCGTGACCGAGGCCGGGACTTGGGTGAGGTGTTGACCGCAAGAGAGAAGAAAAGATCCTGCAATTGCCCCTGTTGGCTGAAGCTTTTGTTTTTCTGTGTCGCAGACTCGCAGGTAGCACACGAAATAGACGAGAGCCAGGCCCAGGGACTCTGCGAAATCTCGCCGTGACCCTACCTGGTACCCAAAAGTTACTCGTACCAGCGAAATCGCTCTTTGCCAACAGCGACGTGACGACGTCGAAGACCAGCTGTTTAGCTGTTTGGCCGCTCGCAATTAGAAAATGTTCCAACCTGCTGCCACTCCATATTCTCCCTTCTCGACATATGGAGTAACACCCATTGCAACCTTCCCAGGCTTCCAGCCGTCCGGTCTTGACAGCGGTGGTCCAACATTGTTTCGAGACCCCATCTTCACCTCAGTCGCTTCGGCCAACACCGGCGCTTTCAGCAACAACACCACCACCACCACCGCCGCCGCGTCGCAATTCAAGATGTCCAGCCATGATCTGGAGGCCCAGGCAGCCCTGGCTCGCGATTTCCAGCCGGCTTTGAAGGTAGGCTGTCCCCAGCATAGCCGCATTGAAGCTGAAGGGTTTAAAACTGATGGGTGCAGGGTCCGTTGGTAGCAGAAAAGAAGAGCAGCCTCGCCATAACAGAAGAATATGCAAAGGCCGACCCGGTGTATGTCGCGAAGACCGCGGTAAGCTCTCCTCGCCGCCATGCTGGCCACGTTCTCTTTCTAATTGCTGCTAGGCGCTGCCGCAGAAATACTCGCATTACCGGCCAATACTGGGGGATGGGAATTGCGGATGGCGGGGTAGGTCTTACCCCACAGCATCAATGATGCATCCTTTCTACAACGCTCTCAGCTCTGGTGTAGGATCTTGTTACACAATCGCTAACCCTACGTGCAGCTGCTGGCTTTTCCTACTTCGAGACCTTGCTGCGATTGCAGAACCGCGCCCAGATCGAGGAAGAAATTGCTCGCATGACCTCGCTCGACAACCTAATTATAACCGTCGGAGGTTTTGAGGCATGGACCTTTGAGGACATGGTCGAGGAAACAACAAAATTACTAAGAGCCCTGGCCGAGCTGGTACCATCTTCGCCCCAAGCCGCGATGGACCTGCTAATGCAACATTTCAACAACCCCGAAATCTCGAATGCAATTGTCTACCATTTACGGTTGCTTGCAAGCTCGTTGTTGCAAGGCAGCCCTGAGAACTACCAAGACTTTATACCAGATAATCTTGGTGTCGAAGGCTACAGGAAGAATTGGCTAGAGCCGGTAGACCAGGAGATCGACCATCTCGGCATGACCCTTCTCATCGATGTGCTACTTAAACCAATTGGTTTCGCAGTCGAAATTGTGTATTTGGACAGGAGCGAAGGAACGCAGGTGAACAGTCACATAATGCAATCTCAAGATTCCAATGGACTGCCCACAAATCCAGGAGGTCCAATGATACACCTCCTGTATAGGCCGAGCCATTACGATATTCTTTACAAGGATCTGCCTTCAATACCCCTCCAACCCCTCCAAGCGGTCAGCGAGGTTCCACGAAACCAAAATATCCAGGTGAACCGCGCAGCAAACTTCACGCATCAGCACTCTATTCAAAGCACACCCATGGGCGACTACTCCCAGCTTGATCTGCTTTTGTGCATTCCAGGTTTCGGCTTATCACCACAGCAATCCCATCACGGGTTCCCATCCCAATATCAATCTCCAATTGACCAAACCTACGCGCCTTCTCCTATATCGTCCATATCCCCAATATCTCCAGGTACATCGTCAGCGACCACCCCCTCGAGCGCTGCCTTACAGCAATCATTTCCCTCTCAACCACCACCTCCATCTACGGTAACATCACCAACATTGACCTCTCCACATCCTTCTTTCCCGGCAAACACCTCTCTCCCGATTCACTCCCATCTACCACCACCTCATCGACCATCCTTAACAACTCACACGTCACTCTCCTCCGATCTCTCATCTCCAAGCTCGGCAGGAAGCTCTTTCCGCCCGAGCAAGTATGAATGGCGGGCCGCAGCTGATTGGGCACAAGAGGGGCCAGTTCAATTTCTAACCAGCACTTTCAAAAATAGTCATTATAATACGGCGCATTACAATAATCCAAACTTCCAACCCGAAGAATGGAGTCCCGAGGCGGATGAACAACAAAACCCAAGGAAACGACTGAATTGATAATTTATCGGAGGATTTTGTGACTTAAAAATTTGACGCAAAGGGGACGAAGATATGTGTGTGGATCCTTCACGGGAGGCAAACGCATCACGACGGCATACCAACAAATTCATTGTTGAGGAGAAAAAATTATGTGGATAGGGGACGATTAGGCGATATAATGGAAGAACAGAACTCATACAGAAGGGGCAAACACCAGATACACGTAACATAAAAACAAAGAGATACGACACGGCATGAATGATCATCACGAAACGAAAGTTTAGCGATTGAGCGAGCGAGGAAAGCGATCGAATTCGAAAAATACCTTTGAATGGCGTTATTTACTTGCTTGCTTGCTTGCTACCTTACCGAACTTGTTGCCTTAATTTGCTCTCCTTTACTATTATTAGCGTTGTGTCTTCTCGCTTTACTTGCATGATACTCCCCTTTTACAGACTGAACGAACTACAACTGATAAATTTGATTTGATTTTTTTCGTTTGCTTTTATTTTTTACTTTTTTCAAAGACCTTAATTCTCCTAGTTTTTCTACTCAACTTTGTACCCGTCCGTGTTGCGTGAGCCTATCATATCGTATCTCCAAGGCGTTTCAAAGTCTAGTTTGAATTTCCGGTCAAGGGGGGCGGCTGAAAATCTGTTTTGCTGCATTGATTGTGTTGAAGGCACTCACCAGTTGGCTATCTGCTTTTCATTTTCTCCCGGCGGCATACACTGTTCAATCGATCGAATTCACTATAAAGCTCGTGGCTAGAGAAGCAGCAGGAGGTAGCGGAGGATCTTATTGTAATTTGTTGAGCTTAGCTGGGAAGCCTGGCCTGGCTTGCCTTGCCTAGTTGATTGACTGATTGGGGAAAACCTCGATATACTTGGTTGAGGAGGTAGTAGCAGTTAAATACATAAACAGTGCTTGCTTGCTTGCATGCCTGGGTGGGACCGTAAAATCTCTGAGAGGATTAGCGGGCGTTTTAGTCGTGTTGTTGGTTGTGATAGGTTTGGGGCGAACGATCGAAACCATAGGAAAACGAATGAATCCGTTGTGGGGAATCTGGGTACCACAAAACCAGAACCACTTTATTAAAATCTCTCTACTCAATTAACGGTACTTTGCTGAATGTGTTGTGGTTGTGTTGTGTTGTGCTGTGCTGTGTACCCTCTCTATCTGTCTTTCTTGAGGTAGGATCTTACAGCTGAGCCTTCCTCGTGAGTCGTGCCGTTAAACTCATATTTGGAGTTTCTTCTGCGCAGCTCGCTATAGTCTATAGACTTTGCCTCGGCTATGTGAGTGTAAAGTGCACATCCTTCACCTGAGCCCGGGGGCACTTCATACGAGTCCTTCCCTCATATATATTCAACGTGAAGGGTATCTCCTGTGACGCGTTGCCAACTAAGCATCCAACCAACGTGACGCGTCTCTCCTCCTTTAAATCCAACCTTGTAATTGCCTCTCAAGTTCTTATCTCATCCCAAAACCCCCTTCTGCCTTCACCCTCCTTCTTTTCATCTCAGCTTGTTCAACATGAGCCCTCGAAAGAAATTCCCACGCTTCTTTACCTTCCTGGCTCCCCTCGAAGAATTCCTCCCCTAGATCCTCCACACTAGACATCTTCATATCTACCCGTGACTCCACCTCCCCATCCCCTTCCTCCTCCTGCTTCCCCCAAACCCTACTCCAAAACTCCCACGCCCACTCCGCCGCAACGCGATCAACAACCGCCTCCGTATCCCCCTCCAAATCCCACTTCCCACCCCTCTCACCGCTCACCCTAAACCACTCCGCCATAATCGTAACGCCCTTCCCCTCAATCCCACAGGCAACGATGCGCTCAAACCAGCGCAAATCCGTCGCAACATTCAGTCCTACACCAAAACTACTAACATGTCTTCGGAGATGAACACCCAGCGCGGCAATCTTCTCCTCCTCGCCCTCTTTCCCCTCCGGACGAACCCACACACCAGGATTCTCTTTACTAGTGAAACCGGGGATGCCCCAGTGCTTGAGCACTGCGATCGTTGTTTTTTCCAAGAGACATACGTATTCTCTCACTCCTATACCTGTTCCCAATCCTACACCTTCTTTCCTAGGCAAAGATTTCAAGTCCAAGATAGGATAGAGGACTAATTGGCCTGGACCATGGAAGGTAGTCAGGCCGCCGCGGAGCGTGGGGATGATTTCGGCTTTTTCTGGGGGACGGTGGATTTTTATGCCTTTGATGTTTTGGGTTGAGCAGGGTGGGAGGGGTTCTAGAAGTTCTTTCCTCTTCCATTCTTCCAACAATGAAGGAGGTGACCTTCGTCCGAATGTATAAACGGGTGTTGGTGTGAATGATAGCAGTGTTGCTGGTGGTGGTGCGTCTTTCCTCCTTCCTTCGCCTTCAATCTCCTTGCCTGCCTCTATCCTTCCTCCCTCTATCCATGTCCGCGTCTGAGCCTTATAAGCAAGCTGCTGCGCGACAAGAAGCGATTGTAGTGTTTGCGCGTGCACGAAAGGTAGTTATTCCCGGGAGGTGG
>JAAMPI010001405.1:0-14867 GCA_013054445.1 Cudoniella acicularis | reverse complement strand
TGGCTACCGTGCTGATGCTGTTGAGCGTTGAGTTTGGTTTGAATCCCATTCTTTTGTATCTTCCTGCTCAAATTTAGCATATGGGGAGAATATCTCCAATCAATACCTAGGTACTTTTTAGGCACCAAGAGGCTGCAACTTTGGGAGTTTAACCTTACATACATATTAAAAGTTATTCAGTTCAATATCTTAAAAGTTGGATCTTATTCCTAACCCACACCAAGATCTCAGTGAGATCAAAAATAAGATCAGTGTGAAGTTTGATCTCATTTTGAAAGCTGTCATAAAGACAGAAAGGGGAGAAGAAAGGCTTGCACGTCGCCATAACTCTTTTTCTTTCGAGGTGGTGTCCTTCTTTCTCCTTGCTATCCATGATTTGCTGTCAAGTCATCGAGTATTCCCAAAGAAGACCTGACCTAACATTTTCGATTGCAATTCCTCATTTCATTTCACAATTCTCGAACTGTGTCGTTTGATTTCTATTATCCATGATTCTAGCCCAAGCCTTCTTCTCTAAAGACATCTGTTGCACGCGCACATGCACGTGTACATGCCCCTTTATGTGCTCTCTCAGGGGGTGGCACAGCCCCCCCCTTACCTATATATATAAGCTCTCCCGAGCACTCCAATTCTTGCTCTTTAGAACGTTCTCCCGTGTGACGGCATCTAGGGAACATTTTGATCTTACGATGCGTTCAACTTCGTGCATGCCGAGGTTTAGTCGACTGTCACCTTAGTTTTGAGTTCGACAATATATCCAAAAGTACTTTGTTACAAATTTATTCCTTGCTTTTGGCTCTATGAGAAGCGGCATTGTTTTTGGCTTGAATTCTATAGTAGAAGTCTAATAGAATGCTGAAATAGAAGCTCGAGCTTTTCTTGGGCTGCGGGACTTCGTTGTTTCTTGACTAATTCTTTTATTAAGAGCCTTCAATTAACTGAGATCCCTGGACAAATCCCACCCCGGTCAAAATCCCAGAAAATTGTAATGCGACCACGAACCTTTATAATTATCGTACAAATTAACCACGAATTAGAATTATATAAAATTTCATACACAGGCACATAAAAGGCCATTTTGTAATTGCTATAACTTAGAACTAATCATTTAAAGCGTTGTGGTAGCTTTATTACCCGACCCCTGGGATTTGCCCGTACCCCTGTCCCACCTACGACCTTAATAGAATCGATATTAGGAATAGTTGTATTTTGTTATATAGTCTTTTTAGGTTCGGATAAAGCCTTTTTTGCCTTTAGTATAGAGACTATAGTCTTTTTAGCCTTAATAATAATAGATTTTAGCTTCTTAGAAGATATCTTTACTAAAAGTAGATTCGTGAATTTCTATCTGTGATGTGGTTCGCTTACCTCCTGGTGGCGCCTATCACGTGGCATGGGCGGCTCTTGATACGTAGCACGGGATGTCGGATAATGCCATTGATTATTATCATCATTAGGCCTTAGCACCGGCCTCTTATCAGAAGCAGATAGCTAATAAAAAGAGGGCTTCTCTGGCGCCCTAGGGGCCAGAGAYTAGTTCTRTAACTRAATCCTTTTCCTTTTACACGTGACTTCTTTACCTGCTAACGCCTCCTCTTTATAATATTACTAGATATATAAATAAAATATCTATATTATTATATTTTTTTCTATTTCTCGAGCTGATATTTCTATTTTATAATCACTTTCTAATTGTCAGAGCACTTAGGAGAAGTCAAGTAAACAGTGCTCTATTCCTTAGAATAATCGACGAGGAAGGGAAAGGGGGAAGAACGAAGCAGCCACGTATTTAACCTCTACCCGAAACCTCGCTTAGGCCTAGCGCCGTCACGTGAACCAGCGCTGTAACACTAATTATTTAGAAAAAAGACTTTAAAATCCTAGAGTTCTTTTAAGAGAATTTATATATTATAAGATATACTAGTATAAATATATTTAATATAATAAATAGAATACTCTTTTTATATAATATACTTCTAATCTTATTTTTTATAATAAGAGTAAAAGGCTATAGCTAAATTAAAGTCTTTAATAATATAAATAATTATTAGGTGTTATTTAAGCTTAATAGTAGTAGTAGGTAGTATAGTAGAAAAAAAAGGCTATAGTTATAATAAACGGGTATCCTTATCTTATCGCGTAAAATAAAAAGAATAAGTCGGTTTAATAAGTATTAAAAAGCGATCTTATTATAAATAAGATAGACTAAAGTATAATATAGGATTATTAAAATAATTTAAATATAAAACTCTTATCTAAAGAAAACCTATTACTTATATAAAACGTTCCTGCTCCTAGAATAAGGACCTTAGGACCTATGAACATACGGGTTTGACGAGTTATGACTCAAAATATTAGCCCTAACGGTTGCAAGAGGAATGGTTTAACTTCAGCACCGTTACTCCAACGACAAAAGAGCAAGAAGTCACGGCGCATCTATTGTCGATTCCTTTAGACTGTATAGAAAACGAATTAGCTAGAAATTAAATAGACAAGATATTAGTCGTTATTCAGCAAGACAAGCACTTATATATCAGAGATGGAGGAGTGGCTGGACCCGTTGGCTCAATTTCCTCACACGATAACCTCCCAGAACGATGGGAAGGTGAATCCGTGAAGCTCAATGCTGAGGGAAAAACACATTGCTCACCTGATTAAAGAGAATTAAAGTCCGGACAAAGACAAGACGATTCATACTTTTCTAACCACTACAGTACTGCCGTCAAATATTTCCTTGCTGTTGAGGAGTAAACGAACTACTGTCATTGTCTTTTCGTACATCTTGCTGTATCTTTAAATTACTGGACAGAGCTTCCTTTCGACAGGCATTCAACTTTCGAAATTTTTCTTAGGAGGATATTGATAGGTTCGTGGGTAGAAAATTAGATATTTAGCCTTCGGAGGTGTGTGGTGCCTCACAAGAGCAATTAAAGGCCAGTATTAGTTTCGGGTAGCGGCTTGATTACACCAACTTCCACAGCTGAGATATTTTTATAGCCATTTAGAGGAGGGTCGCTTTGCTGCGTTTGCTTTGAAAGTGACAAAATTTAATTTAAGACCCTTTTCAAATATCACATACCTGGCTGCTCTCGCAGTGTAAACTTGATAAGTTTAATTTGATAACTCTACAGAATTTTTGAGAATGCTGTTTGAAGCACCCCCCTTTGTATAAAGGGTTCATAGAATACGTTTCCGTTGAGCCGCTGTGCGGAACTAGGTACGCATGAACTCCGGTGGAGGCTGGCGGCCACTGCAGATGTGTTCTTTCGATAGATGGCAAGAATTGAAGACGAAGTTCTCGCTGAGGATTTGAAGGTCTGGAAGTAATTTCTGAGAGGACTTGCGAAGATGTTAAACTCTTCAGCTCCTAGTTGAGAGAAGAAGTGAGAATTGAGTGAGAGAAGCTAGAAAGATAACAGCAATATAGAAGCCATGGCAACAGAGATATTCTTCATGGTAAGAGCTCTTATATCCTACTTTTCTTCCCCCCCTAACAGACACCATATATTATATTCTCATTATCAACTGCTCACTCAACCCTGAGAATTAAGCATAACTTCACCATTTAAAATATCCAACATAGGGACTAGAAGTTGCGGTCCGGATTCGAAACATTATGATTTTATTTGAAGCCTCCGTTCATTCTCGAGAATACAGATTATACGCTAAATTATTAGATTTGCTCATATCACAGGCGTATGCAACCTTTTAAAACAGGAAAAGGAAGCTGTGATTCATAAAAAAAGCGTCAAGCGTTGTTATGAGTTTGAGGAAGTCAATATATCGTAAACTTTCTTCAAGGTATTTTCGTGATACCCTTTTAGTAAGAAAATGCAAAATTTAAAAATAAAAATCAAGAGCGCTCCTACTGAGTAGCGTCGTGGATCCGTAGTTCCACAAAGCAGTATAAAGCTACTTTCCACTCATTTTTGCCAGAGCATTATCTCTGTTAAACAGAAAGTCAGTGATCTAAAGAAGCTTCAGCTTTCAAGGAAACACTTAATTTTATTTAGGGGGAGCGGTTTCTGTTAGTTCTGTGGAATGTCACTTGATGGTGCTTGCTTATCATTTATGTCAACCCTTGAAGTAGGCCAGGCAGCTCTGGATGAGAAAGCATGACTATGACAGCAGCACAATAATTTTGACAGCAGTAAAAGTGCGATAGCAACGCTCCCTCATACAAATTCAGTCTAAAACTATGTTACAAACAACAGCTTACAATACCCCCGAAAAATAGCAAAGAATTCTGAAATTCCAGCTTGCAAAACACCTAATGAAACAACTTAAACAGTCCTTGTAATCCAACCAACAAAACATTCAATGGAAACCAAGACCTAAAAGCAAAACACAGCAGTAAAGATTGAAAGACCAAAAACGCAGAAGACCAGCTTCTAACCAAAGTCATGGAATCAAGACGCTCCCAATATGCAGTCTCAACCCTGTGCTCGTATCTTTGAATGGCTGCCAGCAACACAAGCCTCATAGATAGAACATGATATTATCAAGTTTGGCTCTCTAAGGCTTTACTCGATTGGCAGGTTCTTCTAGTGATGCTTTCCACGTCCAAGGATTCTGCTTGTACTCGCTGCCAGTGTCGTCATAAATCTCGTTCAGCATTTGGCTGTCCAGAATCGGTTTCATGTAGCATCGAAGTCGGTTGCATAGGGGGTCTGCATATTTTATCGGCGTACAAATGGAAAGTGCCGTCGTAGCGCGGGAGCCAGTGTAGCAGATTTTGTTGGTCTATTAGCCAAATAAATGTTGATTAGATCACAAGCAGGTTTTTAAGAGATTACTTGAGATGTTGTAAAGATCAGTTCTCGAGTATCCACTTTCATTCGCAATCACCACATAGTGACCACTTTTTGCAGTTCCCATAGGAAAATCATAACTCTGAAGATAGAAGCTGAACTGATCTGGTGTGACGACATCGGTATCGGCGAAGGTCCCCGGCGGGCAATACCCTTATGACCAGGCTGTTGGGAATTAGAACTGGGGGGAAAGAAGCGGGAATGATGTCGTTTTCCAACAACAAGCAAGGTGACTTTTGGATCCCATTTTTGGAATGTCGGATCACCCTGGATTCGGGCTTTGATAGTAGCAACAACAACTTTGATTGTGGCAGCTCTTCCTTCTTCACCATTCCGAATTGGCCCTCGCTCACACCACCTCGATAGAAGAGAACATGTTTCGGGAGCTTCTTTCGAATCTCTCCTGTACCATCACTGTTTTGAATCTTTTATGTTGTAGACTCATAGTAAGTTCCGAAGCGTCCCATCATCATCCCTTTCAAGTCTCTGATGAACTGGATTCAATTAGCTTCAAGAATCCAGTGTAGAAATTGAAAATATTACCTCAGTATTGTTGGACTAAAGTCTAGCTGACGCCAAATAATCCGAATATTTTGCTCCAAAGACCGAAATAACTCCGACGATGGAAGTGGCTGCTAGGTCTTCGCGCCCTGTCGGATGTGTCACATCCGCTCCAACAACCATCGTGCCATCTTTCATACCAATGTTGTTCCCGAGTAGAATATGGTTCACTCCGCTGAGCTTGAAGTTGAATTTAAGACCACAAACGCCTTATTAGCTTTCCGTTGCCAAATATGTTCGAGTGAGGGGGAAAGGGACAGTGTCACCGTAGGTTGGCAAGCACGTTCTCTTCTCTTTGACCTTTCGATCATCTCGCTTTGCTCCATGCCCTTGTCTTCCCCCTTGCTCATATTCCTTTCGTGCCCTCTGCACCTTCTCTTGTTCAGCTTGTTTGATCTTATTGAGTGTACTGTAGGTAACGCAAATGCTCGGCACTCCGACCACGCAATCATCCCACCACTTGAAATGAGAGTACAATGGAATGTCCTTCTTTTGTTTGGGTAATGAGATCAAGATGACTTGAGGAGTCCCCCACTTGTTGTAAATGTCAGTTAATTCGTCCATGACCGTCTTCCTATTAACATTAGGGATGATTGCTTCATCCACTACTGCAGAGTTGATTGCCAAGCCATAACTGCGTAAAGCTGTGGCTAGAGTGCCCTGTGCAAAGGTTTCGAGCCAATAGAGCTTGGCATTATCCTTTTCCTTGCGGAAGCCGATCCCAATGACATGCACCACCTCGCATTTCCTAGCAGCACTCGCGAACCCTCCACTTTTGGCAACATTCACCAAGTTCCAAGTGGCTGGCGTTTGCCCGTTGAATTTTGTGTCCGGAAGCCGATTTTTGTATGTTAGCTGAGGTCGAGGCACTCTTTGAGGTCTGACTTCCACGAAGTCATTCTCAATGTTTAAACAGAAGTCCTGTGATGAATTTAGCAAAGCTTCAGTGGTGTTTCCATGAATGGCCTTTACTTACACCTAAAAAGGCATTCTCTTGGAAACCCCAGCCATACCAATGTTTGGAAAGGCAAAATTCTTCATTTCCGACTGATACCTTCCAGGGAATCTTTCAGCAAACTTGACCATGTCTTCTCCATATCCATCTGGAAGTTTTTCCCGAACAACTTGCCATGGTGCTATGATAAGTTTGTCCATAGGGTACCATCTCTTGTGATCAGTGGCAGACCCCCCCAGATTGACGCAGCAGGCGTTCCGATCGAACGTTTGACCAGGACTTTTATGCTCTAAAATCAGAAAATTTTCAGCAAGGTAGGCAAATAGTCTTGGCTTAGCCTACCCTTTACCATGTGATCAAAGACCTTCACCATTTTCCCATTATCCCCCTTGAAAGTTTGGTGTTCAATCGTAAGCCTGCTGATTTCTGAGATAACACGAAGTTTGTCTCGTTTCGATTGCTCGCAGTGCTCACAAATAAACATCACTCTGACATCCTTGAGTCCTTGAGCTTGTTCCAGAGTCGGATTTTCTGTCCCCCATCGGTTCCACATCCATTCGGCCAAATTCATTTTCTCTGAAAAGAAGGCTGATGCTGTAGCATTGGCATTGAGGAAAATCGAGCCGTCTCCTGGTCTCATGGAAGTGAAGAACTCTGTTATAGCACAATAGACCACAGGAAGATCCTATTTGGTAGGGCTTCTTCATTGGGAGATCGCGCTTCAAGTCGTTGCTGTTGGGAAAGAATTTGTTTCCAATGCGACCTCCGTTCCAGCTGCTATCGTTAATGTTCTTCCATGAAACGATATTCAGTGCTTGAAGTTCCTTATCAGGAGGGGCTGGAATCTTCACTCTATCCTGCACAGCAACATGCTTCTGCAAAGCCTCGGTACGAACTAAGCCCACAAACGAAATTTTCGCGTCCACCACCACCGGTTTCTCTCCTTTCTTAGGCGTGATCTCAAAGGAAAGCTTGATCTCATCAGAAGGACACTTGTACAGCTTCCTGACAGACACAAAGATCGAGTGGCAGTCTGATGCCCAGAGCGTTGTGCGAGGCTCATGCTTAGCCACCAAGGTCTCGATCAAATACCGTCTCAGTTCCCGCTTAACGGGTACTATTTTGTTCACAGGACCGAGTCCAACTTGATAGAGATGAGACTTCACGCTCTCGCCCAGTTTGGCTCTGAAGAAGTTAGCTTTGATCATGGGGCCTTTTACCTGCTGATTTAGATTCGTCTGTGAGAAGGCGGGTTTTGGGAAGCGGCCCTAGACGTGGAGGAGGGCCAGGAAGTGTAAGTGCTTCAGCGGCCCAGATTTCCATGTTCAATTTGTGCTGTTCTCTTTTTTTAGCCGCCCTCTCTCTCAATTTTTCTGGGGTTAGTCGAGTCTTCCAAGGGCTGAGAGTCACTTGTCCCATTTGCTGGTCAAGATTCTGATTTTCGTTTCCTGGAGCCATCTTGAGTATTGGAGAAGAATCATAGAATAGAAAATAGAGGGCCGTGAAGAGCGAAGTCGTAATGAAGGTCAAGTTTCTCTTCTGAGCACAAAAGCGGTGTTGAGCGAATTCTGGATAAAGGGGGTCTTCATATACTTTTCTATCAAAGAAGATTCCATTTGTGTCAAGCAGTTCACCCGACCTGCAGATCACTTGATTATCTTGGAAACTTGTCTTTTAGAAAGCAAAGGATAAGAACACATGATTTCCTGGTGGTTTTCATTTTCAACTCGCACCCAAATTTGTCCTACTGCACGTGTAACCCTATTTTTCAATTGGAGTTTTGCTTGAAGTCGACATTGAAAAATTCCACAGAATTAGGTATTGCATTTATGATTACGTAAAACCACAATTTAGACTGACAAGATACGTATCCTGGCCATAGCTAGATGATATAGGGGTGAAGAACTGTTAGTCACGTGAGGAGTCTTCTAAGCGAACCGAAAAGGGGCAAAAGTCAAGGTGCAATTGTGGTTGTGAAGTTGTGAAATGGTCGAGGGAAGTTCTGTGAAATCTTTATGTTTTCGCGTCAGAGTGCTCCACCACTCGTTCTTTTGAGCGGAAATCTGAAATCGATTTCATTGCGTCAGTGACTCTTTATTACACAGCCACACAAAGATGACTGTATCAACCCTTGACAATCCTAGCGCCGGCGGTGCTGCAGGCTGCTAAGCACTAGCCCTAAAATTTCCGCCTGAAAAGATAAAACTTGAAAGATCCCTTTCAGAAAATCTTCTCTCTCCTAATCTTTTATCCGGGTTCAAAATGTCAGTAAGCCCATCAATGAGCTTCATGGATGAGCCAGAGTGGTCATCGCCACCGCTCTCGGCCTTCCATCTATTCTCAGAGCTCCATACAGAGCTGCGCTGTATCATTTGGGCCTTGACACTCCCTGGACCACGGTTCATCACGCCTTTCAGAAATGATTACTTCACAGGAGACAAACCAAATACGAAAGTCAAGAACCCAATTGCTCTTCAGGTGTGCCAGGAGTCACGCGCATTGGCGCTTCGACACTACCAAACCTGGACCAATGCCAAATCGATGGGTTACCAATACGTCGACTTTGTGAACGATGCAATCAGCTTCAATGCGGATTCATTCGCTCTGCCAAATTCTGAGAGAGCACATATTCGGAGGGGCAACATGTCCACGCTTCTACTCCCGAAAGTAGATCGACATCGCATTCAGCGTATCGAATTGAGATTTTCTGGAGTTAATCCTTTTGGGCGGGGTGGAGTGGCAAAATTGTTGTCTTTCTGGGCAGAGCACTGGCTTTCTATGGTATTCCCAGCCGCGAAAGAAGTTGAAGTTGTAATCTTTGGCGAGCCAAAAAGAGATATTCCTGGAACCATGTGGATGACGGACTACCAGTTGAAAAGGGAGGTTGAAGATGCTGGCGATGAGGTATGGGAGGGATTGAGCAAGGTCATTGAGAAAAACATGGAGACACGTATAGATTGGCTGGTGCCTGACGTGAGTGTAAGGGGAGTGCCTGAAACTAATGTTTATGAAGGTTCTGAAGGTGTTGTATTCACAAGATGAGGAAGCCAAGCTGGCCAGCTTGCCTAGCATAGAGAAGGATCCCACGACTTAGTTAATACTGCTCGCTTTTTTCACGACTTTAATTCCAAGCTGAATTATTTGTAAGGTCACCTACTAACTGGCTGCTTGCATTTGAGACTGACCTTTTCCACATAGAGAGAGAGAAAGGATCGGAAAAATCAAAGGCCTCGAATTGATCCGCTGCCCTTTGTTTGAGCATGACTTTACACAAAACTCATACACCAAAAACAAATCATGAAGTTTTCCTCGACGCTTCTTTGCCGGCAGGGCATATATTTCAAGATTCTTACAAGACGTAAAAGTAACCAATCCCATGATCCGAACCGTATACACAATTAAGCCTGCTTTTCTGCATAAATTCGAAGCCTTCCAATTGGACAACGGGCCAGCCCTTCTCCGCGCAAATGCCCCGCAATGGCTCTATGGGTTACCGGTAGATGCAAGAATCTGACTGTGTTTGTCAATAAAATATGCGGCTCAAAAAATACTGTAGAAGTTTCTTCAGTGCCTCTTCCTTCCCTCTTTTCTTTCTACGATAAAGATTTTCATAATTCCCCACTTGCATTTCTTTCTAGTCTACAGTGTCGCACATTAGGTGGTCTTGAAAAATGAAATGCATGTCCATGGCTGTGCTCAGCACTTTTGAAGGTGTCCTCCTTCTTTCCACCCTTGGAACTTCTCACCCAATTGAAAAAATTGCGCAAGCCAAGACACTAGCAGAAGAATTGAGCTACACTTAAGACTACATCATTGTCGGAGGCGGAACGAGCGGCCTCACAGTTGCAGACCACTTGACTGAGGATGGAACCAGTAAGTTCTCCCTCCATGCCATTCTCTTCTGAATATTAGCTCAAAGTATGCGCAGAAACTGTGTTGGTAGTTGAATACGGACCACTTGAAAGCAATCCAGATATCTTACTACCTGCTATTGGATTGACTATTTTCACAGCGGATATGTATAATTACACTTCCATCCCACAGCCTGGAATGAACAACCAAACTGCTGTTCTTCCTGGAGGAGCAATTGTTGGGGGTGGTTCTGCTGTTAATAGCATGTTCTTTGATCGTGGGTCTGCGGAAGATTATGATAATTGGGAAAAGCTTTCGAACCCTGGGTGGGGATGGGACGGAATTCTTCCGTATTTTAAAAAGGTAAGTCTTGTATGCTTTTAGGTTCTTTACGAAATCCGGACTGATGTTCTGAAAGAGCGTTACCTTTACGCCTCCATCAGTGGAGCTTCAAACTCAGTTTAATATAACCTACAATCTGGATGCATACGGAGGAAACGGCTCGGTCCAGTCCAGTTTTCCTCCCTACCAGTGGGGTACCACAAGTAATTGAACCCTCTCCCCCACTCTTTCTATGAAATTAATCTCACACATCTCAGTTGCTCAAATGAAAGGCTGGAAAGACTTCGGTATTCCCTTACAACGAGAAGGCGCAAACGGCAACGCCCATGGACTCTTCTGGATCCCCGCCTCTCTCGATCCAAAATTACAAACACGATCATATTCCCGGACGGCACATTATGATCCATATACCAAACGGGCCAACTATCATCTATTAACTGAATACCATGCGAATATCATTCTTTTCACCTCTGGTCTAACGGCCGGAGGGATTCAGATTCAGCCCAGATATAACACAACTTCAACGCCGAAGGTCACTTCTATTTTTGCGAGCAGAGAGGTGATCTTAGCTGCTGGCTCAATTGGTACGCCACTGATTCTGCAACGAAGCGGGATAGGGCCCAGGAGCATACTTGAAAAAGCTGGCATCGAGGTTCAGGTAGACCTCCCGGGAGTAGGACAAAACCTTCAAGATCATTCTGTCGTTGCCCTTGGATATAATTGTTTGCTACCCCTTCCGTTCAAGAAAAAAGCAAACTAATAGTTGCAGTTACAACAAACCCATATCCAAATCACGATATGCTGATTAGTAACGCCACCTTCCTTGCTGAAGCCTTGAATGAGTATCATCAGAACAAAACCGGTCAGTGAAGCCGATGCGGGATTTTAAGTTATAACTCTTAAACAGTCATCTAACTTCCCTCTGAATTAAGGTCCTATTACCGGAGCTGATGGAGATGCCGGCGTCTTCTTACCCCTCCAAATCGTTTCCAGTACATACAAATCCTTGATCAACAAAGTTCGTGCCCAATCAGCAGCCGACTATCTCCCAGCAGACTACGACCCACTAGTCATCAAAGGTTTCGAAGCTCAAAGAGAAATCCTCTTGAACTCATATGCCTCGAATTCCACAGCCGTGATCGAAGTGCCTCTAACAGGAAGAGCCGGCACCGCTGGTATACTCCTAAAACCACTAAGTAGAGGCAGCATCAACATCGACCCCACAAACCCCAACAACCCTATCATTGACTTCTCCGTGCTCAAAAATCCCGTGGATCTGAAATTCAACATCGAAGCCGTCAAGCTTGAACGGAAGGTATATTCCTCTCCAGGGATGGCAAGTCTGGGTCCAGTAGAAACAGCGCCTGGTGCAAATGTGACTACTGATGATGAGATTGCTGCTTGGATTCACAAGGTTTTGCTACCTTCGGCTTCTCATCCTTGTGGCACGGCGGCGATGATGCCGAGGGAGATTGGGGGCGTGGTTGGGCCTGATTTGCTTGTGCATGGTGTAAAGGGGTTGAGTGTTGTTGATGCGTCGATTATGCCGTTGATTCCCGGGACGCATTTATCTGCTACTGTTTATGCTGTTGCGGAAAAGGTAAATTTGTCTCTGTTGGTTGCATTGAGGATCGGGGCTAACTTATGACAGTCAGCGGAGATAATTAAAGCGAGGGCTGATGGCTATTGATCTTTCGTCGTAGTGTCGGTTTCTGGGGATATATTATTATAAAAAATCTCAAAAAGTACTTTAAAAGTTAGCCGGTATTAGAATTTATTATGAAATGAAAAGAAAATGGAAAAAAATATGAAAACAAAACCTCCCTGTTTGTCGATATTCCACACGTTCTTCTTTTACATTTGCAAGTGGTGAAGTCAAGAAAATGTCTGGCGGTTCTGTTATCTGCCCCTAGAAAATAAACAACAGTTAGAGTCACGCATATAGTCTGAATTCCCATCACTCTTAACTCCCAGGCAGCTCACATTATCTATCCAACGACGCCAGGGTACTCTTCGTTGCATTTCGTAGCGGGTCTCGAATCAGAATCAGAAAGGCAGTCATACCGTAGCCATGCCACCAAGTAACCATTTCCAGACCACCTCCAGTTAATTTTGCATTTTGTTGCCTTATCATTGAACCGTTTTCTTGTTGCAATTCGCAATCAGGTCATAATTCAGCATGAAAGGAGATTGATCAGACCATTCTTTAAATGGAGCCAAATCAACGTCCTCTTCGTCTCGCTGATAATATTTTGTTGCACTTCGAGATTCGCTGCTCGAGCCGTCGCAGCTCCACAAGTATAGCTCAACTAATATTTCCGAAACACACATCTTATCTGCCTTCTTCTTTTTCGGAAACCGATCTTTTCCCTTCGTCCTGTCTTGAGTCAGTTGTCTCCATTCCCGCTCCACATCAAAGCAAAAATCATACATTTTCAGCTGTGGCCCCAAGAATTTTCTTTCTAGTCAAGTGATTGTTGTGTGTCGTGCTTTCTCGTTCGAGTCGTGTGTTCTGATGCGGGGGGTGGGGGCGCCGCGTTGGGGGGTATCTGATATTCCCCACATCCCGAGTCAGTCGGACTAGTACTGTAAGCTCTCTCCCGTCTGTCTCTCGCAGTCTCACTGCTCTTAGTGCTCACTGCAGTATGGCTTTTCTGCTGCTTTGTTGCACTTCGCTTTTCTGCCTCGAGTCGTTGCACTTACGGTGAACAATGAGACCCCTGTCTCTTTCTCTTTTTGTGGAAATCTCACATATGTTTTCCATCTCATGGGTTTTATCCGAGTCGGCTGGACATAGTCTCATACTGCTGAAGTGGTAAATTTAGTTCTTGTTGCACCTCGCGATTTTCAACTCGACTCGTCATTCCCATCAAGCTGACAACAATACCCCTGTCTTCAGCCTCTTTTATTTATTTTTCCTGTTCTTTGTTGCACTTCGTGACTCTTGGCCGAGTCAGTGACACAAGCTGAATGGGAAAAGAAAGTTTTGACGTCTCAACCTTTACAGAATAAACTTTCACTTGTTTAATCTTCCCCGGATTCTGGTCTGCAAGCTTTATGAATCCCAGACTGATATATACAACCAGAATTCTTTTCTCTGTTGACTCTTCTTCCTCTATCCTTGTCGCTTATGAATCTCCCAAGTTCACCACTGCCGCATATCTAACTGCTCAACCCGAGTCAGTCACTACCAGTAGAATCGGCCATAACCAACCCCATTCCTCCGCAAACCCCACCAGCATTTATCATCAACCCCCCCCCCCCCTCCCCCCACAAACCAGCCTCGAATCAGTACCTTTCCTACTTTGTTGCACCTCGCAGTATTCAACCTTGACTCGCAAACCATCCATTTTCTCCCATATCAAAATAATTTCCCGAGCCCGAGGCTATTCGCAAAACAACGCGAGTCATGCAAATGGGCTGATTTCCAAGCAAACTGCGAAAGCTGCGAAACCCACTCCCTAGAGAGAAAAAGCGGATACTACTGCAACGGAGACTTGTCAGAGCTTGGATCAAGGAGGTTCTTTCCGTTCCGTTTGTTTGTTGCATTTCGCAATGCGCCGGCTCTTGTGCCGGATCGCCAGGGGAATCTCCCCGTTGCAAATTTGGCGGTACTGTGCTGTTCCCCTTTTACCTTCCCGCATCCCGAAAACCGATATTTGACTTCACTTTTCGAGAGGCTGTTGTTTTTGATTGGTTTGCTCGCATGCTGTAGGGATAGGAAAATGCGAAATATATTGCGATATTTGCGCAAAATCAAAAGTCGTAGACTAACTCACATCCTGCTCACGATACTTCTCCCCAAAATACCAACGAAAATTCGAAAAGACCCATCCATCCACAGGCCGCGAGTCAAGCCTATAAGCTCAGATTTGCTTTCCTTGGCCCCCTCTCAAATTGTACAACTCACTGTACTTCTCCCCAAAATTCCCTGAAGAAAAACCAAATAAAAATCAACCGAACACGAGTCAAGTACCCTCGAAAATGCCCCCCTACTTTATTTCCAACCAAAAATAAAAAAAAAAGGAAACAAAAAGACCCCCACAACCAACCCACCTACTTCATCCCTAAAAATAAAGCATCTTGACTCGCGGCATGACATTTCCATTAAGTCACCACTCAAAAAAGTGGATCCTGCCCGCATTCACGAGTCACGACATATTCCCACCTCCCTACCAGCTCCTCTCTCTATTTCCCTTATTCCCCTCTTTCCTTTTCTTGATTTGGTATGTTCGGGAATAAACAGCGGAATGTGGACAAAATGCGACGTGCAACAGAGAAAGTGAAGTGGAGTGAGTTTACCCGTTTGTGGCATGTTGAGCGCAGCGGATATTTTGAATATGGTG
>JAAMPI010001404.1:0-14886 GCA_013054445.1 Cudoniella acicularis | reverse complement strand
GTGCCGTCTTTAGTTAAGTAGACCTAGTTCCGTTATAAGAGATTAGCTTATAAAGAAGAGGTGTTAGTAGGTAAAGAAGTTATATATAAAAGGAAAAAGATTTAGTATAGAACTAATCTCTAGTTCTAAGGGGTCTAGAGAAGCCCTCTTTTTATTAGCTATCTACTACTAATAGAGGTCTAATACTAAGACCTAATAATAATAGAAATCAATAGTATTATCTGAAATCCTGTACTACGTATCAAGTGTCCTAGAACCATGATCCTGGGTGTCAGAGGTTTACTACCGACATTATTCCGGACATCCGACTGCTACCCAAGCCACGTGATAGGCGCCACCTAGCAGGTAAGCGAACCATATCACATATATAAAACGGATATACTAATAGAGCTACTTAAACATTTAAAGTTTTTAAAGTATTAAGAGAGTATAGAAGTTATTACTCTATACGAAAAAGATTAAGACAGATTAGGACTTTTTATTACTGTTTAAATTTTGATTTTATAATTCGTTATTATTTTGTTATTTAATTGCTTATATAAGGACCTGTTATCGAGGGTTTATTATTTTTCGAGCTCTTCGACGTCATTAGAAAGTGAATGTACTGCTAGGACGTGTAGAACATTAGCGAGATAGAGCAGGTTAATAATGAAGTGCCCAAGTTATTGGCTGGTCCAGATGTCGACAATGATCTTGGGCTCCTGTCGCCATCAATCGATCTTACCCACGACCCAGAGGACTTGATTCACGCGAATGAGCGACACGAAATTTCTGGCCTTCATCGGCATTCCAGATCGATTTTGAATTGGAAAATGGCCACGCCCCAACATGAAAGCCCTCGCTCATAGAGTGACAGACTTGATTGATCAGCGTACTCGTCATGCCCTTCCAACATGATCACGGTCTTCAGCTTCTAGTCATCACCTCCTGACAACATGACGCACTTTGGATGCAGTGAATGCCTGGCTTTTTCGCAAGGGAACACCCGTCGGTGGGGACCACGTTGGGTTTCAGGCCCATGCCAGGCGCATGTCAGGCGGTTGTTCTGCATTTTTGCATGTCGAAATCACGATCAATCTTCAAGCTTGGTTTGAGCAGAATGATCTCTGCTGCCCGATTACCCCACCACGACAACATAATGTAATTCGAAGTGCCTGCGCAGTTTCTGCGCCGACGCGATCCGCGGCGATTTTCGCGTAAACAAGTGGTAGAGATTTCCCGTTTACGAGACTCTTGTAGTCCGGGGGCATCGAATTTTTAATATTTGAGATGCTGGGAATTCTCCCCCTTCCCAGTGATCAATTCACGGTATCGGTCGGGGCATCAAGGTCGAAATATATGTGGTGCAGGAAGTCCTGTTGGAATCCTCCCTTTTTCGATCAGTACGGCAGTTCACTAAGATTTTCTTCCGCTCTTCTCCAAAATAGTGCCACTAGTAGCTTCTTTGGCAAGCCTTGCTTGACCTTCACCTGATTTACCCACTCCGCTCTGTCTTCCATTTCGCGAAGGTTTCTGAGGCGTACCTGTCGCAATAGAGTTTCTGTATCGCCTTGACTTGCAACAATTGGGACGGAGCTGGACAGGCATGTGCTTAAGTTTGAGATCTAACAAACCATGAGCATAAAGTTGAGAATGTGAAGCTCTATTCTAGTTGGACTAATTCCTGAGAGGAAAACCACCCGCACGCAGTCTTTGCTCTGCTAGCTCCGAGCCAGAAACACTGCCAAAGGGAGCGCTCCCGCAATGAAATTTTGTCTTCTAAAAATTTCTACAAAAAGATATTGGAAAGTATAAAAGGAATGAAAAGTATGAATGTTCAGTTAAGAACACGGGATTTGGATGGGTTGCTAGCCCAAACATTGAATTCAAATTTTCGAAAAGACTTTACCAAGGTAGGTGTAGGACTACCTAGGGTCAGCCCTATCGCCGCTAGTAGAGACATGTGTGTAGCACAATTGTGCGAGTTGAGATTTTGAACGAGTTGTTGGCCCAAACGATAACTTCACTCCGAAGAGACAAAGACCTAGTTTAACGAACTAGAAAGAGCCCAGAAGTTAGCCTGACTTTATTCCACCAATCAGCAGGGGGGAAAGAGGATAAAGACCCAAGGTTAGCCTAGCCTGCACGAAGATAGAAAGAAGCAGCAACAGGGGATTAGCCCTGCCGTCATCTCGGAAAAGACAATGTGAGCAGCACGAGACTGCGATGTAAACTTTAGAATAGGTTGTTAGCCCAGACTATGATTCCGAAGAACCAGGGATTGCAGTTCAATTAAGAAATACAAAAAAGGTTAGAACGGGTATTTAACCCAGACTAAGATTCCGAAGAATCGAGTCTCAAAAGAGACGAGGGGTGGCTCCGCGGCTCTGAATCCAGAACCGCGGAGCCGGTTGGGGGTGCGGAAAGTATGAGGCCTTTGTTGCGAGCACCGCAGAATCGAAAAGTGTTTGCTGGTACATTAGTGAAGGAGGAAAAACGGATCGATTGCTAGGAGAAAACGTTAGCAGATGTTTCCCAGATGAGACGAGAGGAGAAACAGATAAGCAAACAAATCAAGAAAATAATCTGCATGGAGGTATGTCCAACCAATTTGGAGTCGTAACTAAACAGCGCGAGGTCGGTCTGCAGCCACGACGCGACGCACCGCCCGCGAACTGCCATGCGCGCGCGGCGTGTCAAATACGTCGCAAGAAGGCAAATCAAACATCCTAGCGGAAAGCAGAGAAAATAACTTACTGTGCAGAGGGTTTGTCAAGATCAAGGTTGATAGGCTTGCGGACGAGTGTGGTTGAGATGGAGAAGAAGACGAGATGTTCCAGAGCGAGTGGTAAGTCACATGATGGCAAAAACCGCGATGACCTCAGCTCGCTTAGGTTGCCTCCTGGGCAGGTGTCCAGGCCATCCAGGTGCAGAATGCCTTCACCTGGGCATTGGAAGGTTCCAAGGTTGTCCAGGTGGCCGACGCGGTGACGCCCGCGACCTCAGGAAAAAAGCACATTTTTGGCCAAGATCTCGCAAACTTGAGGCGGGAAATTTACATTACTTTCATCATATATCTCTCACCCAGCATAGGACTCGTTTTTGCAATATTCCTTGTTTCATATGGCAAGTTTTTGTCTCATATATCACGAATATGGCCTCGTTCAATTCCCTTAACAAGATCATTCTCAGCTGTGAGGACGGTTAATAGATATCGATGTATCTTCAATCTTGCTCCCATGATCGTTGTTCAATGGCTCAAGGGGGCTTATGTAACTAAGCCACATTTGAAAATCAGCCTCGTCGCAGAAGACATGTTTTTTCAGCAGCCTTATTATTTTGGGACATCGCATCTTTCAGACATCATCATCCCTCATCAATCACATTTATTTCGTCGCGAAAGCTACACGATTAAACCCAGAGATGCTTGACCCTTTCTCCGCCCTCAATGTTGCAACCAGCGTTGTTCAGTTTGTGGATTTCGGCACCAAGCTCCTCTCCGGCGCCCATCAGCTGCGAATCTCGGCAAATGGCCAGCTCTACGAGCATACCTTGCTCCAAACAATTACCCAGAGCCTTCTTGAGGCCAGTACCAGTTTCAAAAATCGTTTGGCTCAAGATAACGCCCACTCGCTGTCTCCTCACGAAAAGGACCTCCAATCTTTATGTGAGGAGTGTACGGCTGTCGCGGGGCATCTCATGGCTGCCCTCGAGAAATTGAAGTTGGGCAAAAATAATGGAAAAATGAAGAGTATGCAGCAGGTGCTCAAGATTATGTGGAACCAGGCGGAGATCCAAGAATTGAAAGGTCGACTGGACGCATTCAGGCAGCAACTAATAGTTGTTATTCTGATAGCGCTAAGGTAATTCCCGTGAAATTGATGACGTGTTTTTGAGGCTGAAAATGTTCACCAGGGAGCCAGTTGCATCACTGAAGCAAGACCAACTCGAGATATCGTCTAAGATGGACCATATCTCGAAACAGAATGATAGCTTGGGTCAGCAGTTTCTTGCGCACGTTGCATCCCAGAAGGTTGAGAAGCGGCAACAACTGGAAGCTTCCTCAGCAATACAACGCGATGCTGAACTAAATTGGGCCTTCAATGACGAACACTCGCAAGATGTTTCCGAAAATTTAAAATGGCGTTCCGATCTCATCGAGGCGGTACAGGGAAGCTATGAGGATAGATCCACCGAACCAGGGGATAAATTCCACGACTCAGTGTTGGCTCCCGTTTATCGAGGGCGCTGCGCCAAGCGTTTTGCATCAAAGACTCTTCGCAATCTTCAATTTGACGAGATGCCTAGCAGGCATGAGAGAATATCGGAGACTTATAAAAAAACCTACGAGTGGATCTTTGAATCTCGCCCTGACACGAAGATTTCATGGAGTAATTTCGTGGAGTGGTTACAGAACGATGCAAGTATTTATTGGATCACGGGGAAGCCCGGGGCTGGAAAATCAACACTGATGAAATTCATCTACGACGATCGACGAACTCGCCTTTTCCTTGCAAGGGGTGAACCAAAGTGTAACGTCGTTGTCGCAGGCTTTTTCTTCTGGAATTCAGGAACCCCGATACAAATGTCTCAGGAAGGCTTGGTAAGAACCCTGCTTTACGACGTCCTTCAACAGTGTACCGATCTTCTCCCCTTCCTTTTCCCTGATCGATGGGAAGCACACTATCTCTTCGACCAGTACATTGATTACTTTTGGACCTGGACAGACCTCATCAGAACCCTGAAAGCGGTCATCAAAGAGGGAAGCCGCACGCGGAGATTCGCTTTCTTCATTGATGGCTTGGATGAATTCGGCGGTAATCACTCCGAGCTTCTCAAGCTTATATTTTCGTTGGTTGATCATGGCAAAGTGAAGATGTGTGTTGCTAGCCGGCCCTGGACCGTGTTCGAGGATACATTTAGTCGAAGTCCGAGTCTGATGTTGCAAGATCTCACATATCCTGACATCAAACACTACGTATCGACTAAACTATATCAAAACCCTGGTTTTGCATCTTTAATGGCTGAGGAGGCTGAGTATTCCTCCTCACTTGTTATGGATATCGTGGAAAAATCTTCAGGCGTATTTCTCTGGGTGGTGCTCGTAGTAGCATCTTTAACGACAGGGATAACCAATGGCGACCGCATTTCGGAC
The DNA here is from genome assembly GCA_013054445.1 of Cudoniella acicularis. Classification (NCBI taxonomy): domain Eukaryota; kingdom Fungi; phylum Ascomycota; class Leotiomycetes; order Helotiales; family Helotiaceae; genus Cudoniella; species Cudoniella acicularis. The sequence continues at coordinate 9,752 of JAAMPI010001404.1, read as the reverse complement.
TTGCAGGAAAGAGTGGATGCCCTGCCTGTGGACCTAGAAGACCTCTTTACGAAAATTCTGGACAGCTTGGAACCTTCCTATCGACGGCATGCTTCGGAACTCTTTCGACTAGTCCGTGCTTCAAAGGGCCCTCTCCCGTTACATATCATGGCTTTTGCGGACTCTGTGACTGTCGACGCCACCATAGAACGCTCCATCGACACGATGAGCAGCTCAGAGTTGAACTCAAAAGCAGAAAGAATGAGACGAAGATTAAACAGCAGATGCAAAGGGCTTCTTGAGAATGTCACAGGGGCACGTGATGATCGGTCGAAGCTCGCAACTCATACCGTTCAATATTTGCATAGAACTGTGAAAGACTATATGGAGAAAGCAGAAAATTGGGCGAAGATCGACTCCTACTCGGGGGACGATTATAACCCGCATATACGGCTGGCTTGTGCATACCTTCTTCAGATGAAGACGGCACCGAAATTGTCGCAACAACAATTCTGGGACAATGTTATCTGGTGTTTGGAGTATACCGTTCCGGCTGTGGATTTATCGAAAAATAAAAGCAGTGCTTCGACAGCGACCCGCGTCCTGGACTGCCTCGACGAGTCAGCAGATATTGTTTCCAGATCTGAAAGGAGCGGTCCCTCGTTATTAAAGCAATGTACCATTTCGGCATCCCCTGTATATTGGACTAAAATACCTCAAAGAGGTCGAAGCCTCGCGGCAACTGACTTCTTCAGTCTGGCAATAATGTATCAGATTGAGTGGTATGTTCGAGAGAAGATCAAATCAGGATACCTAGCTTCTTCGAAACCTTCCTCATTACCCCCGTTGATTTGTGCAGTTGATCACACACCTGGATCGCTGCCATTAGGTGGCAAATCTAGTTTGTGGCGCTCTCAGCCAAGTCAGGTTATCATTGAGTTATTGCTTAATGCCGGGCTAGATCCCAATGAAAAGTACGAGGAATTAACACCGTGGACTTCTGTTGTTCTTGAAATGCAACGAGGATCTAAATACCAGCCATGGATCGATATTGGAGAGTTGTTTTTAAAGCACGGCGCTGATGTGCAAGCTGAGGGTGTGGAGGATATTGTCAGTGAACTATATCCGGAGTATATCGTTGACGGGAGGGCTACAAAGCCTACAACTTTGAGCCCAACTTCCTTATTAGAAGACTTGAAGGGGCGCTCAATGATAACCCCAACACCTAGAGCTTCCTTTTCATTAAAAAAGCTTTTTCGTAAGTTGAGATTAAGACTCTTTAAGTATAAACTATACACTAATATTTCTAGGACGAAACCATTAATATTTACGAACTTTCGTCAAAGATACAAGTCAGAGTGAATTCTTCTTTCATGGTATCCTATCTCCGTTCCGCCCATAAAAAGACCCCCATCTGCGATCTTACATCCCACATCTCCGACCATGTCCATTTCCACTTTCCAAGGACTCAGATTGGAGACAGAGAGACCATCATTGTCTAAAACGGGATACATTTACTTCTTCGCAACCGCAACACAAGCCACCATCCTCAGCACCGCCTCACCCTTCTCATTCTTCGAGATGCCATCTTCGCTCTCCAACTGCTCCACAATATCATTTATTGACTCATCCCATTTATCCCCATCATTCTGGCTCCATCCTGTCGGCAAGGTGCCCAAGTAACTCCACGCCAACTAGGCCCAGCGCTTCAGATCCGAGATCTTCAAGTAGCAGTCCTTCCCAGAACAAGTGATCTTGTTCGCCTCAAAACCACCAGCCTCAAGCAATTTTCGCAAATCCTTCTCCATAAAGCCCTCTAATGGTAGCAGAACCGGCATAGGTCCGTCCTTTCCGCGCGTGCGCCAGTGCGCATGTTATACCACGGAAATGTTTACACTTTCCAATCCACTGGCTCATGTGACCAACGCCGCCTTTGCTCAGGCCCGGCTCAGCTTCGGCTCAGGTCTGCTCAAGTCTGCAAAGGCTAAGGGGGCTCTGACGTCACGTGGACGCATTTGCAAGAAGGTACTATATTGACGGAAGAAACTAAGCTAAGGAGAGAAGAAGAGGAGGTGGCCCTTAAGGGGCTAATATACAGGAAGTGAGTCTGACACAGTGCTAGGCACGTGATGTGCACAGACGATAGCACGTGTTCAGGGGTTAGGGACTATGTCGGAAGCACTGTCGCATCTAGGGCCATAATGTCACAGGATTCTCTAGTCACAGGGCTGCGCGTTGAACCAGGCCTGTAGCAGATAGAAGATAGGTAAGTTAAGTAAAAGTAACCTATAGCCTTACTAAGTCTGTAATAAGGTTCTAAAAAGGACGTATTAATATTAAGGCAGAATTTATATAAGGAAAGTTAAACTTAATAGTAGGAAATATCTCTCTCTATTATATAAAGTGAAAAGCTTAGAGAGGAAAGAAGCAAAGGCTAATTTTAGATTAGGCAGGGTAAATATTTAGGATCCCTAGCTAGGGAAGAGAGGCATTTTCAGGCCCCTCGTTAAAAGTTAATAGTTTCTAGTAAGCGTGTAAATAGGATAAGTAGGCCTGAGCAAACCTGAGCTAAAACTAAGCCGGCCCTGAGCCGAGCCTAAGTAAAGGCAGCGCTGCTCATATGAGATATCAGGTTAGGAAGTGTAAACATTCCTGTCGTATAACAGCTAGTTCAGTATAGGAATGTTTTAATAACATTTTCTATTTCTGTCTTTAGACCTGAGCCGCTACCGCTTTAGCCTAAGCAACGGGTAAGCAAGCTTAATATAACGTTCTGGCCTAACCGTTAGCTTAACTAGTAGCTAAAGAGTAAGTCAGATTAGTAGTATAGACGTAGAAGTAAAGCGATGTTACTATAGGTTATTATATATAGAAGGTTAGTATATTATAAGTAAAGATAGATTATAATATAATATAAGATTATAATATAAGATTATTATAAAAGGTTAAGTATAAAGCTTTTAACTAATAAAGAAATCTCTTTACTTATATAGATATTGTTATAGCTCTATAAAGGCACGAGGGCCATGACGTCACGTAGGGACGTATTTGTAAGAAGGTGCTATATTATCGAAGAAACTAAGCTAAGGAGAGAAGAAGAGAGGTGGCCCCGAAGGGGGCCTTATATACAGGAGGTAAGTCTGGTACGGACCAGGACACGTGACAAGGGGGACGCGTCAAACCAGGTCTGTAACAGATATCTTAATCTATAGATAGCTAGGATAGACATAGCGCCTCTAGCTAACCTGTCTATCCTATCTATCTACTTATGTTATATAACTCGTCACGTGACTCTTCGTGACTTAGGACCCTAGTTCTCTATACTATTCCTGTTAGTCGTAGCCGAGCCTTAGGCCTAGGCCTATACGTGTTCTTAATTCGTAACACTTAAGCCGAGAATAAGTATTCCTAAGCACTGCCTAAGTATACGCTAAGTAAGCCTAAATATATATCAAGTAGCTATTTTAATATCTATAAAAGATTGTTTTTAGCTCTCTTAAGGCCCGGTTATACTTTCCTTATCTTGTNTCTAGGGGAGGTCCTATTTTAGCTCTGACAATGTTACAGCTCTGCAAAGGCACTAGGGGCCCTGACGTCACGTGGGGACGTATTTGCAAGAAGGTGCTGTATTCTCGAAGAAACTAAGCTAAGGAGAGAAGAAGAGAGGTGGCCCCGAAGGGTCTATATACAGGAGGTGAATCTAGCACGGGCCAGGACACGTGATAAGGGGTCAGGGGCCTCTGTCGCAAAGAGTGCTACACTGTCAGGATGTAACGTTCTGTTGTCACGTGGTATAGCTATATCACGTGAGGGGTTTTACTTAGTCTTAGAAGCGTCAAGCAGATCCTGGTAGAATGTTATCTTATTGCTAAGAGTATGAGTTGAGCAAGAAGCTCTAACATAGGAAAACTATATAGCTATGTAGGTGGTTGTGGCTGTTCACGTGTTCACCAGCTCACTCTCGGGCAGTGAACTAGCGAACTAGTGAACTGAGATCACGTGACTCATAACATGATCTGGGGTGGTGACAATCCACTTCCTTAATCACTCTTGAGAAGTCATCGAGGACGTATGTTTGCGCTCGGCCGTCTGGATACTGCGTCGATTTAACACTTCCGTCGGCAGTGTATGTGTGTTTGATGGTTGCTACACCTCTGGTTATGCTCGCAAGCCTGCCGTTTGGCAGATATTCGTATACTGCTGGCCCGTCGGGTCCAGTAGATGAGAGAATCTGACCTAGCTTATCGTAAGTGTAAGTATGCTTCGCCCCGTCGTAACGCGTCATGGCTTTGAGACGCCCGTCAGCGTCAAATTCATTGACCTCTGCGTGACCGAGCTGGTTTATAAGCTGCACCATTCGACTACCTGCATCGAATACGCTAAGTGGGCCATTATGAACGAAATTGCGTCCGTCTGCGTATGATACACTTTTCTTGTATGTCACTGCATTACCGAAGATATCGAATTGGATTTCTCGTGTGACGTTGTCGGTGCCACCCAATAGAGTACTTGGCAGTGCGCTGAATGTGATATTGTACGGTTTGTCCTGAACATCATAACACACATCTGTTTGTGCCAACAGAGTAGATGTTGAGCCGTTCAGAGATTTTTGAGACCGTCTGCTGCTAGTAACTTTACCGAAGCCGTCATAGACCTGCTCTGTGACGAGTGTGTAGCTATTGTTTGGATTTTCCGAGTCACCATATGTGACAATCTTGGTCTGTCTCCCAAGACCATCAGAGAACGTCCTGCTGAGAAGATTGCCATTCACTGTGAGAGCCATTGTAAGCTCTGAATCATTGTACTCAGAAGTGGTGACATTGCCGTATATGTCAGTGCGTTTAATGACTCAGTTCAGACCATCGTGTGCCTGCGTCGTCGTCACTATGCCCAACTCATTCACTGACTTGACGACTCTTGAGACCGCATCATAGTCGCTGCGGGATAGTATTCTATTCGCCTCCGTGGAACCCTGATTGCCACAGTCCATAATCTCGACAGCTCTACTCAAGGAATCATAGGTCATGCGAGTAATGTAGCCCATAGAAGTAACATTTTGCACAAAATTCCGGCCTGGACCAAGGGAGTAGGAGGTCTCGATCGTTGAACCTAACGAGTCTGTAGTCTCTACTAGCCTGCTAGAGAGATCGTATTTGAGCGTCTCGCGCGATCCCAGAGGTGAAACCTTCTTCATAAGTGGCCCGCCTTTGGTTCGCATTCCGTATCTCAACTTGCCAACATTCCCTAATAGATCGGTTGTTGTCTCGGTGTTAATACCGGTTTCAGAATCGAAACTATATACCTTTTTGTAGGTGTATTTCTCGACGCTCTTTGTGGGGAAGTCTGCTCCTGCGCTCCATGCAATTGTCTCAGTCGTCACTCTGCCGACACTATCGTAGCTATACGACTTCTCCTTCCAAGCCTTCCATCGTGCAGTACCCTTCTCTCGGTACATGACTGTGGAATTTGCAATACTGCGCTGGTCGGAAGTGAGTTTATACGCGATATGCTTCTTGTTCCTATTGACATGATCCACAAGGACTTCGGTGTTTGGCAACTGCCCGCCCCAAGATGTTGTAGCGTATGTGCTTGTGATACTCTTCTGCATTTTCAAATCGTTCTTTTCCTTATCCCACATCCATTCAATTGTGGACAACGGGCAGCCGTACTCATCATACGTAGAAGTCGCACGCCGATGCAGTTGATATTTCGATTGACAATAATGCAGCTGGTCGGCCTGCACTGGTAGATTGTACATCGTTGACCTAGCATGGAATTCTGTGGGAAGATCGTATTCGTTCTCAGTGCGATATGAAGGGAAAGGGTTTCCGTTTGCATCGATGTTGTAATGATCCTCCGCCATGGAAAGGTGCAGGTAGTTATAGTAGACGCGAGACATTTGAAGGATTCTTTTGTCAGCATCTAAGCGTGTGATGGTGACATAGTACCTTGAGAATTGCGTTAGTAGACGGCTATAAAGCGCAATACTCCACTGACCTAAATTTCTGATTCCTGCACTCCATCAACGAATCTTTCGACGATTTCATGGTACATCCAATGCTTGCCCCTGTGTAATTTGCATAACCAGTATCTGCGCCGTACTGATATTCTGTATCGCTGACTGTATTACTAACAGCGTCCTGGTGAATGTGACTGGAGCAAGCCGAGATAGCGAAAGATTTGCCTTTCTCATCCCTTGCCGGTAGCATCGTATACTCAAATTTGGATTGCAGCCCAGATGAGAATGCTATCGAGTCGGTGAGGGTCCAGCCGGCGGCCAAATCAACATATGTAAACGCGGTTGTATATCCCATAGCATCTTGTATGCTGTCGACTCCCCGACTTCCAAACACAACCATTGTTTGCCCACCACCAGGGGTATTGACAGACATGCCGACACCCATGTTACCATACCCGAATCGTACAGTTTAACCCCACGAGTCCAGTATATAGTCGACCTTGGCAGTCATTGGACCTGCCATTGGGTCGACATACGCAAAATAGATGGAATTGCCATAAAGATCAGCGTGTTCAAGCAATTTGCCATAGGCATCAAAGTACTAGATACTTCCGTCAATGGTTCTAAATCTCCAAACATAGGCACCTGGTCGTCCAGAAGGTAAGTCCTGGGCAGAGAATACCGATTTAAAGAGCATTCCATGGTGGTTCACATATCTCAGTCCATATTGGTGATTGGTCTGGTCACTCCAATTTAGATCGACTACGAACGTCTTACCTCTCAAGGTAAGACTCTTTCCTGAGATTGTGAAGGGGATCTCGAGGCCCCAGTTCTGAGGCGCGCCGAACGAGCCTTGGACGCCAGGTGTATAGGACAACTTGAGCTGCAAACCACTTGAAGCACTAATACCGTATAGATCAACCATTGTCCTTGAAAAGCCCACGCTGCTCGAGTTTGGAGAAATGGACTCCTCGGAGGGCACATTCTGAGAATAGGCTTGCGAGCCCTGGTCTGACTCTGAGCCGCCATCTATTGCATCGGTGTACAGGAAGACAATTTCTTGATTCAAGACGAAGCTTGCCAAATTTTCGGTTTAATTTTACAATAACACGTCCAATGAATTTGCTATATGTTGATCTGTTTCTTCACTGACTGAGACACCACGTCAACAACACCTAGATGGAGAATGGGTGAGTTCAGCTCGCTATTTGGAGGTCGATGCGCCAGCAACCGTGACGAAATGGTGAGAGGCACGAGTTTAGCTCGCTCAGCTGAGTCACATACTTGCCAGACAGTGAAACTAATAAGTCCTGCTCGCCACTTCCCATTCAATGCGGGTAAGGTTACACACGAGGCCAAGCCTCGCCCTTGGGTATCTATATCCCGTCCAACACCTCGCTTGTTTCAATTCAAACGCATCTAGTAGATTGCTTCTTTGTCGTTTTGTGCTTTATTTTGTTTCATCTCAGTGTGCTTAAATTATTTGAAGAAAGAGGCTAGAAAACGGATTCATGTTTGCATTTCATGTGCAAAAACACTGCGTTCTCTCTTGTAAATGGAGCTATAAGAGCTTTGTCACCTCTCTATCCCTCGTTCCCTTTTTATTAATCCTTTGTGAAAAGTATTTGAAATATTGAGCCCCTAAACGCTACTACAAGCCATCTATTTGGACTCATTCTCATCTTTTCTCTTAAGCAGCATTGCCCCCTCGCTTCTCTGCACATAGTTCACTAGTTTGAATACTCTCCTTAAGTTCTCATTTTGCTAGTTTGTACACTACTCCACAGCCCAGTATGGCTGTGGAGCTATTGGACGGAGTGGGAGATCGAACTTCATTGAAATCCTTGCAGCTCATGTGCCTTGAGGCTATATATCGAGCCCAAAACAAGACATGCAGATTTAGACAAGCTCAGAGGCTATTTTTTGCAGCGAAAAAGGAATTATTGAAGAATGCAAAAGCTATTGCTGAGCTAGGTTATAGCTTTTCAGATTCATCCTACAAGAAGGGCGAGGCGGAGACGTTGCAAGCATGACGAGGCACCGTCGCTTTATTCTTCCTGATTGCAGCTTCCCAATTGCATAAAGCGCTTTTCTGTTCGCTGCCTTAAGCGGATGTAAATACGCTAAACTTTAAAAGCTTTAGTTTTCGTTGTGGCTAATATTTTTCGCGATGTTTCGCAAGCTCCCTCCTCAACACAAACACCAACCAACTCCTCAAAGGGGGAACGTCATACACGAACTGCATCTTTGCCCGACTGTGTCTTGTATTAGATCTTTCCTCGAACCCTGCAGACCAAGACAAGCAAGAAGAGCAGCCAACAGCCGTGGTACACAGAGTCGAAGCAGGAAGGCGTTCGATATTGTGAGTAGCTAACGCCATAAATCGGCATTTTTTGCTCTGCTAACATCTTGTAGCTGTTTGATGGTCAGTTATATGGCCAGCCTCTTCTATCAATATGCTCTCTTTTCCAATGCCCAAGTGCTTAATCACTTCGGCACCTTTCTCTAACTGTTCATAAGAACACATGCCCTTCGACGCCAAATTTCAACTGTACAACTCCCTAAACGTTGTGGCCCTCGAGACCAAGGATCCAAACGACTTTGATGAGGCAATGGAGATAACACCCGAGTATATCGTACGTTTCATCCGTTTAGGAAACTTTCTGATCCCTTTGCTTATCCGTCTTAGGTCTTCAATCGAACCTTGTGTCAAAAGTACAAATACTTTACCAACGTACGTTTCAGTTGTAGTCACCATGTTATCATGTTTTTGCTAAATGTTCCCAGGGTAACATCAAAGAAGATACCTTGAAGACTGTCAACCGATTGGCTCGCCATGTTGACGTTGAATCGCCCTGCGGATTTCCAAGACTTCATCGCTATTACCGAAGCACTCAATCGACGCTTCCGTGGCACCACCGGTAGCAATGGAGAGCTGTATCTAGAGAGAGGCTATAATGCAGTCCACTCCCGAAGCTAGGAGTACCCGGAGTATGAAGCTACTTGCAGACGTGTTTTCCCTAAGATGTACCAGTAGATCACTTCTACTTTTCTCACTTCTCCACTTTATACAGACTAGCGAATCAAATAGCACACTTGCAGAATAAACGACAATTTTAGAATAACCCAGGACTTTTGGAACAATCACCTTGCAGAATGAAGTCAGTGTCAAATCCTCAGTAAAATGGGACATTCTCACTATCCAGCGCTTCGGAAACTCAGAGTACGGAACAACCTCCTACATTTTAGGCTGAAATGAAAAGAAAACATATAGTTCATAGGTAAAAGTTCAATATCCTTTATTCAAACTCGAAACAGTCATACTGATGCCCAAAAGTGTGACCCTTGAGATTCCTTCAATATTTTTTTACAAGCTCAATACTCAGACGCAACCATATACAAATCTCTTAAATCTCCAACCTTAGAATTTAGCAAGAGGATGAATGCACTTCGATTCATTCATCTACAACAACCCCATAACATCAGCCTCTCACCCCATAACTCAAAAACCAAAAACCAAAAACCCAAAAGCCAATACAACAACCCATCCATCCATCCATCCATCACAGAATAAAAGCAACAACTCACCCTACCTCCCATCTATTCTCCACCCTCTTTCTTCACGTAGAGAAAAAAGGCACCGGATACCCCGCCGGAAACGCACAAGACTCGCCCGGGTACTTGGCGGCAAACACCCACGCACCCTGGCTGCAGACGCAGATGCTGGCGAACTGGTTGCAGCAGTTGTAGCTGCTGTCTGGGCTGTAGTCAGCGCCAATGCTGACTTGGGCGCTAGTGAGGGTGGCGGTTGTTA
>JAAMPI010001403.1:0-14894 GCA_013054445.1 Cudoniella acicularis | reverse complement strand
CGGGTTCTAACAACCCAAGTTCTAACAGCCCGGGTTCTAGCAACCCAAGTTCTAACAGCCCGGGTTCTAACAACCCAAGTTCTAACAACCCAAGTTCTAACAGCCCGGGTTCTAGCAACCCAAGTTCTAACAACCCAAGTTCTAACAACCCTGGTGCCAACAACCCAGGCTCCAGCAACCCACCCTCAAACCCAGCACCAACATCAAGCAAAACTCCAATCGTCTCTAATAACTCCATCCGCGTCGCTGCTAGCACTGGTGCCTTAGCCGTCATTTTTGGCGTTGCTGCAGCTTTGCTGTAAGCGCGCCTTTTCAATTCTTGAAATGTGGGTTTGTATTGGGATATTTGGCGTTGCAGGCATGGCGTTTAGGAAAGGCGTTCTGGATGTTGGCGTATATACGGAGTTCAGGAACGGCGTCTGACGCTGGGCATTTGAGAACGAAGTTTTGGATAGGGCATTATCCGGACGACGTTACGGATTCGAATTTGGGCAGAAAGAATGGTGTATTTGAAAAGAACGGGAATGGGTCTGCGGGTTTATGGATTTTAGGAGAGCGTTCCGGATGGCGATAAAAGCGTCTGCAGGTTACGGGTTTATTGGTTTCCGGGAAGGGCGTCAGGAAGGCGTTCCGATTGCAAAAGGATTTTCGAAAAAGCCATAAGGGACGGAAGGAAGTAATTCCCCTTCTATCATCCCTAGCCAGTCACAGGCAAGCAAGACTCCATACAGCATCCCACCAAGTCGTTACTCTTACCTCAGCATTGAGAGGAGTAAATCTGAATATGGAATGTATGAATGGAAATCTCCTTGTTTCTGGATATCTGGCAGGCAAAGAGCAGGACAGGATTTATTGGAAGGCGTTCAAAGCGTTCCGGTTGGGTTGGGGTAGCTTTCCAAAAAAGGGTTTTTGGAACAGCCGAATAAATAAAAGAGAGAGACACCGCATGCGCTTTAACACCTCTTCATCGTCCCTGTCGAGTTGCGGGCAGGTGGGAAAGACTTGTATACCCCTCTTTTTGCTCTATTTTGGAGCAAGATTGGGGCGAGGTAGCAAGTGGACAATACTTGTTCTGCATAGCAGAACTTGATTTGGGATGGCCTGGGGTGATCCTTCACAGCCTTACGAAGGTCCGAAAAATAAAAAGACAGACAGACAGACAGACGGGAGGAAGTACGACCATTCGTCATCCCACCAAGTCCTTGCTCCTTTCAGTCAGCATTGGAAGGAGTAATACGAATATGGGATGGCCAGAAAGGAACAACCAAACCCCTCGTCTTGTCCAGTGCCCCGACAATTTTCGCAGAAATTCCATCCACGCACCACCAGAAGCCTTCACACATCCCTTCCTCCTCTCAGTCGAGATCGTCATGATTTCCCTCTCTGGTTCTAGTGGTGGTTGGGAACCATCTGCTTTGTGTGTGAAAGAGAGAAACAAAAATAGGTGGGAGAAGGAGGATTTAATATTGGGAAAAGAGTGGGAAGGGAAAGGACGGATAACAAAAAGCTGGAGTTTATGTTTTCGAATTAATATGGGATATAAATAATTATAGAAAATAAAGGGGAAGCTAGCAAGCTGATATTGGTCGGATAGGGAGTGTAGAGGAGGCGCCGACTTTTTGGGAGGAAGGAGGTTGTGGAATCTGCACTGTACTTGTCTAGATTAATTTAACACTCATTCTTTTCACAACTGTTTTGGAGCTGTGACTTTGTTTTTGCTTGAGGTGAGTGCTGGATATAGCTTTCGGTGATTTTCTTAAAAGAAAGTGAGAATGCTTTCGGAGATATGGTCGAGAAATCCACGTGGCGCCCTTCGAGCACATATTCCTTCTTCTTCTTAGCTCGTTCTTGCCTAGAATACCAAACATACCCTTTGAATTCCAACATAAGCTGCAGTCAGCAATAGGCTCCAGAACCAGGAGGCCTTCCGTGAAAAGAAAATTGGGTTCCCGTCTCGCATTGCATTGCATACAAAGCAGACGAAGACACCAACCACATTAGCAGTAACGATAGTAACAACACCTCATCGCTTGTTCTGTAACAATCACAAAAACGCTTTCAGAAACACTTCTGGGTGAATGTTGGTTTTTTCGGTAGGCAGACATGAAGTTCTGCAAGGTTGAGAAAGAATTGTAAATTCACAGGTTATAGAGTAAAGAAGTCTTTCATCCATAGGAATGATACTACCGCTTTCTTTGAAAACGGAGAACCGTTAAGAAATCAGCCATGACCTTCATATACTCCTTTTCTCCCCTCTGCCCCCTGAATATCAACACTGCTCCCAACAATCCCACCCATTCACCCCTTACACCAAACTTCAATCTTCCAAATCCGGAAACCTCCCCCAAATAACCCCCCATTATCACCACTTCCCTCCACTCCACTCCACTCCAACCAATAACCCACCCATTCCAGTACCAAAGACTCCAGCCCCAAAAAGAGAAAATGTGCCACCAAACAGAAACCTACCACACCCTCTGCCAACACTGGGGCGTCCCCCGCGTCGAAACACCCTGCGATTACGCCCTCCAAACGAATCTCAAATCTGGCTGTTGGCGGAACCAAATCGTGGGTGTATCCAGGGTAAAGGAATGGTGTGCTGGGTGTAAATATCGGCGTACATTGGGTTTGGATGGTAGGAACAAGGGAGAGGGTGAGGGGGAAGGAAAGAGGGTGATGATTACGTTGAGGAAGGGGGTTGTTGTGGTGAGTACTGTCCGCTGTGAAGAATGAAAAGTGGAGATGCGGGGTGGTGGTAACGATAAATAGGGGAGGGTATTGGTGGATGAAGTGAAAAGTGAGGGAATGGTGTGGAGAGATGGGAAGAAAGCGGTTGTGTAGTTGGGTAAGTATTTCCCTTGAGAGACTTGAATAGTTGTCTTTTTGAACATAACAATTTTTAACATCGTTTCGGCAGAAGCAGTCTTTTTTTTCAAAGAAAGAAATGGAGAGGAATTGTGTGTAAGTAGTGAGGCAATGGTGGTAAGGACAGGGGAGTGAAAACGCAATACGCTTTACCATCGTCCAAAATCTGGGCTCAAAACTGGAAGAGACGACGTTGACAAGCGTGAAGATATCAGGATCTCATATAGTTGTCGAAATAATGGTATTGTGTGTGGCTTTAATCGCTCAGCGACTTGGCAATATCCATATTTGCAAAGGAAAGAGGTTGCTGCGGAAGGTGCTTACTTGTAAAGCATTACAGTACTACCAACCACTCTGTTAACATTTTCAGGGCAAGAGCGATGGTGGTACAACCAAAGCAACCTTCGAGGACCTTGATATCGGAATTTTCCGTCAGCGGGTAAGTATAGAAGGCGCGATTCTGTAGCAGAGGTTGACATGTTTGAAACCAATCGCTTTTTCGCTCATGTCCTTACTCAATGCCAAAGCCTTTTACTCGACGCCCTCGGTAAAGGGAACAACAGCAAGAGAACAGCCTTTCTCTCACGAAATATATCCTCCAGCACACAGAAGTATGTTTGTCCAGCAGAGCTTCCTCCTTGCCAGACGACGGACTACCTCAACACAACAAACCTCAGCATTCGACAAGGCGGATTTGACTAAGGGAGTCCACTCAAATTCAAGGGAAACAGCGCGATATACACCGGAAGACACTCGCCATCAAATTCGGTGCTTAGCCGTAAAGTCAAAATGGGTGACCTTGGGAACGATCGACAACATTCCGAACCGTGGCTTTCCGATGACCAAGGCAATGACAACAAGGAGGATGAGCACTACCGCCACGACACTTGCGACCACCCGAACGCACCTAAACAGGGATATAAGTTCGATCCCTTCAAAAAAACAGGAAGGCAAGACACAGGCAAGAGCAGTAGGCAAATTTTCGAAGCGGTGCATCCGTGATGGTGTTTGGCATGCATCAAAAGCGCCGAGATGAGGTGTCTCTGGCACTTTTCCCGGAATTCAAAGCGGATGCTACCAGCCACAACCTTGTTAAGGCCAGTTACATCGAAGGGTTCCTAGACGGGGTGAAATTATCTTTTAGTATGAGTATTGAGAACATTGAAGGTCTCCTAGAAAAGGCGAGAACGGAAGGTTTCGTTGCTCGAGCGATGGTGGAAGAGATTGACGGAGAACTACGCCTGTTGAAAAATATTAACCGCCCCTAGAAATACCTCGCCTACGGAAGATAGTCAGACGGTTGCCACTAGAGCTCCTATGGATCTCTCGGAAAAGAAGAAAACCATGGATTTCAATGATTCGAAAAAGAGTCGGAAAGACGATATGGCTTTAAAAGAGATGATATTCAGGGCTTATAACCAAGGCGTTGTGCATGGCTGTGTCAATCAAGGATGTTGCGAGGAATATGCTTTTTAGTTGAGAGGTACTGAAGTTAGAATTCATAAAACTAAAGAGGGGAAAGTCGTAATTGAGAAAGTCTTGAACTGGAATGTCTTGAACTTAGACCCTGAGGACGCCAATGGCCCCAAGGACACCAAAGATACCAAAGACACCAAGTTAAAACGAAGAGACCTGTTCTTATTACACGATTATGAGGCTTTTCTGGAAACTCCGAGTCCCCGCTTATGGAGGACGGCTATTTAGGAGAGCTAGTGAGAGGTTCTTGGAGGAGCACTCCACAGAGAAGCATCAGTAAATGAAATATACATATTCTCACACAACTGGTTGGTTGTTCTGCAGATCAACTATGCATCCTGGTGACTTCTACATGCAACGGGAAGCGTGCACATAATCAATTAAGATCTAAGCCTTGCCTGGATATAGAAATTTCGAGTTCCATCTGAAAATATGGGACGTGGTTAACTGATGGAAGTAAAAAGTCAAGCGCTAATGTGACAAAATCACGAAAAAGTGTTTATAGCCTTGCTATCTTTGTTTGGTGACGATCTTCTTCTACTACTTTCCACAACCTAAAAGATGGAAGCTACCAAAGCCTTGTGGTATCATAAAAAGAATGATTTCTGTCACTCGTTTTTGACGGCTTGTTCACGAATACAACACCAAAGACTCAGGAACGAGAAGCCAGAAACCGGAAGAACAGCATCCGCACACATCAGCCAAAAACTAAGTTTTTGGAACTTCAACCTTTGGCCTTCGCAAGGACTTCACCACCAGGTGCGTCTAACTAAGTCAAAATAATGTCTTCTTCATTACATGTCCCGCCAAACTCCTTCGACCCCTACGCACACATCGGATGTCATCACCAAGATCGCCTCTCAACTGGCTACAAATACGATCCTTTTCGAATTACGAAGAACCTCGTCATAGAAAAAGATAGCGGCGAAAGGATGGTGACTTTGTATCCACGCCTCTGTCCACGATGCCTCATCAAGGAGCGACTTGTCATTTGTAATTTTTTTGAGCCAGAGCTTGATGAAGTTGCTGGCTAAACATACAAGGGTGAAACCAAAGCAATGAAACGAAACTCCAAGTTGGGTGAAAGGGATGGACATGTCACTAGTCTTGCGGCAGTCTATCTTTCGGAGGGAAGAGTTCTCGGGAAAGAAGATATTCCAAATCCAACTGAATTGGTTGCTGCGTGGCTGAGGAGATTACTCAAATTGGAATGGCACACAGAGTTGATGAAGCAGAGAAGGGCAATTTGCAAGAGGACAAGAATGGCGGTGATGAAGATCTCAAGAAGGAATATAAGAAGCAGTATGAAGAAGGAGTTGTGACGGGACTCATGGAGAGAGTCAACAACTATCTCATAAGTGACAATACTTGATTGTAATATCCACTCAGAAAAATGACAACTTTATTAATTTTGGACACTTAAGAGACTTGGTAGTTTTGTGTGGCCGGAGAGGAAGGAACATGGCTCTAGCTAACAAATTCTCAATCTGGAATCTTTCTTTTTTTTTCCTCCTGGTAGTTTCAAATAATACATAGGCMAAGAAAAAAAAAAACTAATTGTAAGATAATTGATCTCCACCCCAACAACATCATGAAACATAAGAAGGAACACAAGATTAGAAGTGCCGTAATAAATAAAATAAAAATATCGTCAGGGAGATTTATGAACAAAACACGATAATTGAATACAACTTGGGCATGAGATTATTTTCAACGGGGAAAAAAAGGCAATAACATCCGCGCTTACTTTCATGAGATAAATGTCCCAACAAAAGAGGTGACAACCTGTCAGGTCTTGGTCATAGTTAATTTCCGGCTCAAAATCGAATATCAAAATCCAGGGTGCGGAAACTAAACCATCGAGTCAGGAACTGTGGAGCATTAAAGACAAATCCACTTTTCAATAAAGTAAAGTCAAGTCCGTGCAGGAAGTATCGATTCGGGAACTCAAAGACACGGGAGCCTGCTTTCTTTGTTTGTTAGTGCTATTACTAGAATTTGAGAACTGAATTATGAGGAGTTGCATCGTAACATCCACTAGGATCCCCTCAATTCGTACGAGATTCGAAAACAGCCCAAACAAGTAACCTCGTATCAAGGACTGTCTAAGACAGGGCAGTGTTCTTGTACGACTTATCTCCTTTGAAGGAGCATTTGGCATCTAGCTCGAACCGAATAATAATTGATCACCGCCACAACTTCAACGGTATATGCAGCCTGCCGACGTTGGACAAGATCTTCAGCCTTCAAGGATTCCGAATGTCGCGGAAGGAATGCTAAGTACCGCGTGATTTGCTGGGATTTGTATATTGCTCTCAAGATTTGTTCTTACAGTGAGCTGTGCGTAGCAATGGGTAGAGCTGAACGGAATGGTAACGGCTGAGAAATTATTGTCTTACGGGTTGAGGGAAGAGTCAAGAGGTGATTTTGCTTCTGCTGGCTCAGCCTTCCCCCTCCTTCAGCAAAAAGGGGGTGAGAGGCCCAAAGTGAAGCCACATCACGTGGATGAAACTTCCTCGACAACCCCGAACTTCGAAGGATCCAAAATATCGTGGTCGAAGTGTGGAGGGGCGTATCTGATAACTCTAATATCTCGTTCCAAGCCTCGTTTCCACCACGCCAACTGGCATGTGCGTTGGGAGGATTTGCTGCGTTGCACAGACTGGCGGGCACGCACTTGCACATCACATATTTTCAAGCTTCGGCAGGTCTGTCTGGGAGCTCGGGATTGTCTGACGGCAGCTTTCCCATCGCTTGGTGAAGGATAATTGGGCAAATATTTTGAGGTGGAGGCCACCCCTCGCCCCGCATCGCCCCCCTTTCCCTTCCACGACATGCAGCATTGAAACACACCTTCGCAGACAGCTTGTAAATTAACCATCTGCGTGCCCGGGGCTGGCGAGTCACAGCCCTCGGTGCGTCTAGCTTAGGAAGTCAGACGGAGAAAGGACGTCGGTAACAGCGGTCAGGAGTAATAAGAATAGATGGCTGCGGTATTGCAGCACAACACCGCAGGTGTGTGTGGAACTGTAGCATGTTCGTCCCGATTTCCCACGCCTCGATCACCGAGGAGCCACCTGCCTGTCGCAGTCCGAGCATCTTGATCGTCATCGTCGTCGTTCTGAGCCCGGAGCCACTCAGTCCAGAACTCTGTCAGTCCCGATGTCTCCGGCAATAGCACCTAGTAGTCTCTCGAATCGAGGATAGTGATGAGATCTCCAGACTAGGCTGCGTCGAGTAGGAGGATACCCAGGTAGCTTGCGCGGGGAGGCGAGAAGCCGATGTGCGTTAGTCGGAGTCGTTGATAACGCCTCAACAAGCTACTAGACTCCGTAGACTATTTATTGGAAGGCAAGTTATCCTTGCCCAGGTACTCCAGACTCCAGAGCTGCGTTGTGATGAGAAATCTCCCTACCGTACGCGTACCTCGTCAGCTCGCAAACATGAATTCCACGTTGGCCACGAGGATTTTGTTGCGTCGTCGCTGTGCTTATTATCCAAAATGATCTGCACATGCAAGAACAGAGCCACAAACGTTGGAAGGGGCCGCAACGGGCATTGGGCAAGCATATTGCGACGACTGCCGATGGAGGGCAGCCAGGCCTGCTGGGCAATGCTGGCTCATCTTGACCTCATGAGTTTTATGATTCAGACTCAGATGGTTTGCTGAAGGGGCGGCTCCGAGACACTACTAGATCGACGGGTCCGGTCTGGTCCGGTCTGGTCTTGTGCGCCCTCGGCGACGGCGACGGCGACGGCTCCCTGTTGACTGAGGGGTGGAGCCTGAGCTGGAATCTGGATGCGTAGATTATTACAGCAACCCAAAGAAGAATACCCACAGTAGGTCTTTCTTCACACTTGCTGTTTGTGTCCCGACCCTCTCCACACTACTGGGCACCTACTGGGCACCTACTGGGCACTATGCCACATTAGCTGCCACTATGACCGCCACGGCGCTGTCTGCATGTTCTAGCGGACTCTTCCACTAAATCTTCCACTAAATATGCACAGCACCGACCGGGCCTGTCAAAGCAGAGCTGCAGAGGAGACTCCCAGACCAAACCAAACCACCTCCATCAATAATCTCACTTAGTTTCTTGTGCTGCGAGTGTGCAAAAGCATCCTCGTCGATAACACTCGATACTCACAACAGCCCGCGCCGTTCTCACACTCTCTCTCTTTCGCCGTGCCCACCCCGAGGTGACCCTGGACGCGGAAGCCTTCGAAGACTGCAATATTCTCCGACTTGACCAACAACGGCAAGCAACAATTATCCTGATGCACCCCTGAGGGCTTGCTCGCTTCACGGCTCCAGTGATCACCGACCACTGACCAGTCAGGCCAAACAACTTTCCTGGATCCCCTACCGCCCCGGCCACCGTTTGTTCCTGAGCCGTGAGCGTGTCTTGATTCTTCTCCTTGCTGCGTCGTGGTAGGACGATTTTTGATAAATTTGCCCATCCGTTTTTCGCTGTCCCGTTGTCTGGCAGCTGTCTTACAGCATTGCGATCTGGGCCTGGGCATCGGTTTTGGACCGCCGTGTGCCGTTGTACGACAACTGGGAGGCAAAGTTTCTCAAGGAATTCAGAAGTCTGAGGTAAGTGCAGCGAGCTTGTTTCATCGGTCGACCTGCGCCAGAGAGAAAGATCGGCCAAAAGTCGGTCTCTGCACCACGACTCTCTCACATGGCGTTGTACCATTTCACTGCGCTTCAAGTAGCACAAATTCCTTCTCTAGCATAGTATCATAGTGACTGACGGGTCTTGGGCCTTAGCACCATCGTCAGCAGGTGCATTGACGTCTCCGACGATCTTACAAGAACCCTACACCATCTATATTTGCGTTTCTTGTCGGTTTCTCTGCCATTGCAACGTGTATGAAGGCTAACCAGACGCAATAGACATTTGCGTGACGCAAGTGCATGGTCTCAGTCACATTCTGAGCGCTGGTCGATCTACAACGCACCGTTTAATGTTCTACGACTAGAGTGTTGAACAGCCGCAAACCAAGTTCCAGACGGCGATAGCGATTCAGAACGAGCCATACATTGAAAGGCAGCGCTCGCGCTAGAATACGGGGGTTACCAGAATGCCTCCAGAAATGGCAATCTACGGGCGGGGGGTGCGATCGCAAAGCATATCGAGCGACAGACCCTCACTTACTGGATATGGAGGGTTGTTGTCGCCGCCGCTCTCGATTTCGCCCGACCCAGCTTTCATCGCAGCTTCCGCAGCATCGCAAATCGTCACTAACGATCACGACAGCCAACCCGAGAGCTGGTTAGATCAACATGGAATTGAGCCTTCAGGGGAGACTGCATTGGTTGCACCGCCCGCTTTGAAATTGGTCAATCGCTTTCTCGATCAAATTCTATTCAACTTCCTATCAGTCTCGAAATCGACATCACTCGCAGCTCTCCGACCAGCCGTAAGCGAGGTTTTGAAGCCGAAGCTTGCCAAAGATGCTATCAATGGAGCGGATCAGGAATTACATGAGTATTTGGGAGGAGGAGACGACGAGGATATAATGGCACTTCACAACGAGTCTGAGGCCAGTGGAGATTGGGACCTGGAGTTGGTCTGGAAGAGAACCAGACTGCGTTGCATGGTTTATTCATCTCTTGGTGATATGGAAGAGGAGGATGAAGACTTTTATACCGAGCAGGATCATTTGGACTCTACGACATCGGATGGCCAATCTAGTGCCCTCGGGGTTGTGTCTCCTGCTGTTGCGATTTTCCTTACATCAATATTGGAATTTGTTGGCGAACAAGTTTTGGTGGTTGCTGGTCAGGCATCGTACCAACGACTGAGGACGAAGCTTGAGAAGGAGGCTAGAGATGGAACTAGTACTCCTGCAGACATTGCAGAGCGTGTTGTAGTAGAAGAGTTCGATATGGAGCGCGTCGCACTGGACAGAACTCTTGGTCGGCTTTGGAGAGGTTGGAAAAAGCGCATACGATCGCCAACGAACTCCATCTCGATCACTCGGTCGTTCTCAAAGGAGTCACTTTTTTCACAGCCGCAGTCAAGCCAAGCAGCAAGCATTTCTCCTGATGAACCTATGGATGAAGAGTTGCGAAGACCTTCTCTCGCCGCTGTCCTGGCCGAATACGAGTATGCAGCAGGTATACCTCTTCCAATGTCGGTTGATGATATCAGGGAGATCGAGATTCCAGGTCTTGCGGCCCAGAGTGATGATGATGAAACCGATGCTTCTTCCAGCGATGACGAGGTTCAAATGGCTCCACGACCGAAGAGCATGATATTTTACGACCACGCCGTTCAATATCCTGCTACCCCAACCTCTCCTCTCCCTTCCGTGTCTCCAATCCAAAATCCAAGAAAGAGGGCAAATTCATTACCAACGCCTGCTGCTTCACCTTACTCACTAAAGCGCCAGAGAGCTCTTGTTGGAGAATCCGCAGAACCGGGTGAAGAGGAAGAACAACAAGTTTTAGAGACTGAACCCAAGACCCAGGATGAAGATCCCGAGAAGGAAATAGACAGCAAGGAAAGTCCAGAGGAGGGCGAGAGCGTAATTACTCGTGCACTTGCAGGTGCAGCAGTTCTCGGCGCCGCTGCTGTTGGTGGAATTGTCGCTATTGCCAACGGAGAAGCACCACAGACTTCAGTTGATTCCAAATCCGAAGTCGATCCTGAGGAGGAATTTACTGAGGAACCTCAAATTTTGACTTCGTCTCGCATCTCTATTGGCGGCCGAATTTCCCCCGACGATTTGAAAAATGTCCCGGGCGAGGCCTCAAGACGTTCAAGTATTAGGTCTCACAGTGTTCATTCACTTCGCGTCATCGATGTCGCGAAGAGCCCTACCCTTTCACGAGCTGGTTCTATGGAGGCGAATGATTATATTGCACGACCAGTCATGTTGTCTCGCTCCAACAGCACACACTCTCCACTTTTAGAATCACAAGCCCCCAGAATCGCTAGCCCAGTTTCCCGAAGTTCAAATAACAGTCCGCATGTTCTCAATCGACCTTCTTTGACGTCTACCCCTACAAGAAATAGTCTCGGAGATTCTATTTTAGAAGTTGAAGAGAAGGAACATTATGAATCCGAGTCGGAGATTATGACAGCTGTACCAGCAGATTTTGCTGCGGCTATGCAAGGCGTTGACGTTGATCTAAGCACGATTTCGCAGCCATTTGGATCAAGTGTCTTCCCGAGATCGAAACCGACACCTGCTCCCTTCGTTCTAGCTGCAGCGCCTCCAGCTCGGCACAATGGAGAAGTCAACGG
Source organism: Cudoniella acicularis (assembly GCA_013054445.1). Classification (NCBI taxonomy): domain Eukaryota; kingdom Fungi; phylum Ascomycota; class Leotiomycetes; order Helotiales; family Helotiaceae; genus Cudoniella; species Cudoniella acicularis. The sequence goes on along the minus strand of JAAMPI010001403.1, from coordinate 3,294 downwards.
GCAAGGGAACAACAAGGAGAACGTTCAACCTACCGGAAGGCTGGCTTTTTCGAAGACCCCGAGTGCTGAAAATGGTGTTCCGCCATTGACTCCATTACGTGAATTAATGGAAGTAGCCCCAGATACATCAGATGAAGGAAGCTCTATGGCACCAAGCCGTGATGCTTACAGCATGTCCGAGCATGGAATTAATGACTATTCCCCTACAGCTTCAGCAGTTTCTCACGGGCAACGAACGGGTGAGCCAATGAGATCGATCCGTTCACAAAACGCGAATATTCCTCGAAGCTCTCCACCTCGCTCGACCAGGGAAGACTCAACACGCCGAATTTCAGATCAATCAAAGACGAACCTATCCATTCGTACCTCAAACTCTACATCTTCTGGAGCTTCCCAAAAACTTGTAGCGAAACGTGCCTCGGAGGATAATGATTCCCCCGCCACGATCGAAGACAAGAGCCAAAGTTTCGAGCAGCTTATTCGAAGCGATCAGACTATTCAGTATACCCTTACCCCGGAGAATATGCGTAATATTGAGGTATGCCATGAACTAGCTATACATTTAGAGGTATTAACGTGGTTGATTAGGCACCCGAAAGTCCCCGCACTCTTTCGAATACCCAGGATGTTCCCCGACCATCAACGACTCGATCACGCTCGTCATCAGCCAACAAAACCAACGGATTACGTGCACACCCACCGACTGATATTCTTAAAACTGCCCCACCTTTCAAGTCTATTCCAAGGCCTGTCCCAAATTTGAACACGGCCTCACGTCTTCGGTCAAATGCACCCCAGCCACGAGATGCTCGAGTTGATAGAGATTCCATTGGTGATTTTGCGGACTTTATCAGAAGCACGGGTATGTTGATTCTTTTCTTACCTCTCTCTTGAAGTCTAGATAATATATGTACCCCACATCAGCATCCAACTGACCTTAACCTAATCAGGCCCTGCAAACTCCTATGAGCAAATGCCTAAGTCTGTGCAATCACACCGTGGTACGAATGGAACACCCCGTAATTTCAGCGGCTCTGTACCACGTGTTGCCAGTCCAATGAGCGTTCCCAGACGTGCCGAGTCATCAGCAGGTCGGAAGAAGCTTCAAGCTCGTGACGCCGTGGTGCCCCGAGGCGATAGCATCAGTGATCTGATTGATTTCGTTCGATCAGGACCCCAATTGGAGAAGAACAGCCATCGCATTCCTCGCACCGTAGCACCTTTCCGGACCACAATGGATTCAGATCAGATGTCAGGAGCTGTTGGTGGCAAGGCGATTGATGCTACAATTCCTGATGCACGGTACAGCCAAACTTCCGCCTCGGTGACCAGCTCTGTCACTTCTCAAAGTGCTCTGCTCAAGAATGCATCGATGAATAGGCCTCTGCCAAACGAAGATGTCCAGGAATTCGACGAGGAAGATATGATGCCGAAGAGGAAGACTCGAAGAGTCAAAGACCCCTACGCTATCGATTTTTCTGACGAGGAAGAAGAGATACAAGTTGCGACTAGGAGCAAGCCAATGCCAAAGGAAGAGAGTCTAGCTGATTTCCTTCGTAATGTTCCTCCACCCCCATCACCGCTAGCAACATCATCAGTCTTTGATTCAGTCCTAAAGCCACCTGGCAAGGATATTCGAAAGAAGTCTAGTACCCCTAGTCTGATGTCACGATTTGGCCGCAACGGATCCGGTCCTCACTCTGCACCAAAACCCAAATCCTCTGGAAATGATTCTCGTTCATCTATTAGGAACGGTGCCTCGATGCATAAGCCTATTACTGTGAAACACAATCCCGCCGCTACCCCGTGGGACGCTAGTCACAATGACAATTATGCCTCACAAGCTGAATCCGCTCGGAACAAGGTGCCAAGGAAGGCATACCAACCCCGAGATGCTGTATTGTCCTCGACGAATCGGACCAATGATCTGGCCGACTTTTTGATGAGAAGCGAGCCTCCAAGCAGTGTCCAGGCTCAACCCCAGACCTTTGCGCCAACTTTGCAGAAAGAGGAGGCGAGCGCCTTTCAACGAATGTTTGGACGGAAGAAAGTACATTAATTCGTATCTTGCTCTATTCTATATTTCCACTTTATCTAAAATACATCCTAGCTACGACTTGGAAAAGGAGGAGTTTAAGGGAGGGGTTTTCATCCATTCTTAACCATGATATGTATTTACTTTGATCTTTACAGACGCAGGTCTGACCTTCGTGTTCGATTACGTTGTTTTTTGATACCACAATTATGCGATGTGTATGCATGACGACGACCATGCATGCGGTAGGGTGTTGATATTCAGAATGTTGGGGAATTTTTTACGGTGCCTTTAGAGGAGTGCCCAAAGATTAAAAATATGAAGTTGTGTTATATATCTCAAATTCCCAGCAAAAATTTCGTACCAAGAACTCAATTACTATGATTGCTTATAAAGGTAGGAGAAATTATATATCACCTTCCGTTTTGGTACCGTGCTCATCACACTTATCAATTGCATGCCTTTTACTAGTTGCTTAGTCCTAGATCAGCAGCCCTTCACGCACGAGAGAAACTGCCAACGAACTTTGGAAAAGGTGGTTCCTATAGCTAGCTGCATTTCCACCCTACCTATGTGGTTGTGGGATATTGTGGCTAGTAGAGAACTGTGTAATAAAATTTCTAAAACGGGTGTGAAGTGTATGGCAACGCTGACGTCGATAGCGGTGCCTAAGTCGGGTGATTCTTTAAGCCGACTTTCTTTTCTATTTCGATGATCAGGAAAGGAATTGCGAAGTTCGAACTCTGCTTTCACTTCAGTGTCAGCTGAGAATGATTGTTGATTGTTTGATTCGCTGCTCTACTTGATTAGATGGGAAATAGTGCTTGTGAAGCGGTTTAGCATAGACTTGATCCACTTCTGAAGTTAAAGCGAAATCGCGGGAGAAAAGAAAACAGTTTAAAATATTTAGATAGTTATAGGTGAATACTTTAATCAAATCAGGTAGACGAGTGGTAGATTCTTAGAAGAGTGAGCATCTTTAAGCATTAGACGCTGGCTTACTTTGAAGTCATTAACTTTTGAAGTGTTTCTTGTGCAGAATTACATCGCTGGCCGACTTTCGGCGTGAGATAGGGAGGACACTAGCTGTTAGTAAGAGTACAGCCTCTCACTTAGCCTGGAAACGAAGAGTGCAAATGAAAAACCCCTAGGGCTTTGCTGGTGTGAAAGGAGAGTACTGCAAGGCCGTCAAGCACAGACCGCTTCGGATGCGAGGAATAGGGGCTGGCCGCCCCTCTAAGCGAAGCGACAGATCGGGA
>JAAMPI010001402.1:0-14895 GCA_013054445.1 Cudoniella acicularis | reverse complement strand
AGCTGGGAGGGGAGAGTGAATTTAAGGTTTGAATTTTGAAAGCTAGAAGAGGAGAAGTGAATTAAATACAAGCGTAATCGGGGTATACTATAAGACAGTCAAGTATCCGGTAGCTTATAAGAGCAGAGCGAAACCATCAATGGCTCAATATGTGGATGCTGATTTCCTTCACTGCATTTCTTTGCGGCGTCGAGTAGATGCTTTTGGTGGGGGGAATAAGGTGTAAGAGGGGGTGGGGAAGTAAGACAGGAGAGAGATAGAGAGAAAGGGAGGGCGAGAGAAAAATAGAAAGAACGAACGAACAAATAATTCACTGAACGAGTGTATTTTATAACAGCAAGAAAAATATTAACAGTAATCAACCTAATAGTTCCTATAAAGAAAATTTTCGATCCTTGATTTATAAAGGTAGATTAACAGAAGGGTGTACAGGTAAGCCCGGCATTAAATTGAGGCATTAGGTAGCAAGTCTGGCTTTCTTTCCCTAGCCAGAAGTAGAAGTAGAAGCTAATTCTCAAAAATCAACACATAAATCATCTCTGGTTGATCAATAAGATAAGAGAGGTGTTTTTTATAGCCTTTTCTAGATAGAGAATTTTAGGGTGGCGGCGATAGGTTAGTAGGGTAAAAGGGAGAAGAGAAGAATAAGAGAGTGAGTCGAAGGTTTATAGAACAAGCATTAATAAAGCAGAGTGAATACAACAGTACTTTAGGCACGATATAAAAGAAAGACAGATATCTAGTAGCTTAGAGAAGCAGAGAACACAAATCAGTAGATGAAGAGTATGATTCGGCTTTATTTAGAGCAATATTGCTTTATATATATAGTTTTTAGTAGAGATATGGTTCTATAGCAGGAAGGGAGAGGAGGAATAGATAGAGATAAGGAGAGAGTGTGTGTGAAATAAAAGAAGAGAACAAATAAACGAATTATAGTCGTGATAGTAGTATAGAAATTAACTATGACTCAAAAAGCTATATTTTTTAAGGAATTATCTGAATACTAAACCTTCATAAAAGTATATTAATCAATACTTGTCTAAATTAGTAGTTAGACGTTATTCACTTCTCTATATCTCTATGTCTTTAATAGATAGACGCTGAAGATAAATACGAATTCCTAGACCCGTGGTTATTCATAGGTTAGAAAGAGGGAAAGAGGTTAGGTGTTGGGAACTTTATACCTTTAGAAGAAAGAGTGGCGCAGTAAGGAGAGAGAAGTGGTATAGAGAGTATTAGAGGGAGAGAGTGAATAGTGCCTAAATATTCTCAACGTAAAGTGAATGCCATAGGCCGTGGTACTAGGACCTTCCTTAGTAACTGATACAGGTAATTTAGATAGAGATAATGTTACGTAACGATAGGCTTTCATGACCTAGTAAGATATTATAACAAAACAGGTTATAAGCTACATGAATTTTTAAAGAAAAGTTTGTGTTAATGATGCATGAAAGAGAGAATAGCAGAGGAAAGACCAGTCACAGCAGATACAAGAGCTGAAGCTGCTGATGTAAGAGAAAAGCGCTAGAACTATAGAAGAAAGAACAGGCATAGCAGAAGGGAAAAAAAGAGGGAATAGTAGAAAAAAGCACGGCACCGCTGATGTAAACGATAAGCTGCGGCGTAGATGCAAAACGCAAATAGGCGAATGGGTAATTGAGTGAGTAAATGAATGAAGGAGTGGGGAAAAAACAGTGCTATCAACATTAATAGCAATCAAAGCAGGAAATCCTTTCCGTGGATGAGAAATTATAACACCTGTATTCGGCCGAGGAGGTCGTTTTTAGGTTAAATTATATGTCAGGGTTTAAAAGCCAATCCAACACAACCGATTGGTAGGTTAGCGCGTAGAAGCGGATCCGGCTAACCTCACTCTATACTCGAGTATAAGCGATGCTGATGCCAACACCACGCACTTGTAGCAAAGCAGCATAGAGCGCTAAAGACCTGACAATATCCAGAGACGGTATATACTATGGACCCGCTAAGCATCACAGCGAGTGCAATTGCAGTCCTACAGATTAGCGGGGCGATAATCACGACCTGCTATTCCTACCGCAGCCGGGTGAGGAACGCAGCTCAAGACGCCAAGCGCATTGTCAACGAACTGAATAGCCTACGCAGCGTCATCGAGTTCCTATTTGTGCTTCTTGAAGATCACGAGTCAGCTGTGAATAAAACCTTAGGACAATATTCAGCTTTGCAGGAGCTTGGGCTAATTGATGGCCTTCTAGCGACATGTGAGGCGGAATTGAAGGCGCTAGAGGGGTGGAGGGCTAAGAAAGCCGAGGTTTTTTGGCCGCTGAAGGAAGGGGATGTGAGGAAAGCGTTGAAAAATATAGATAGAACGAGGTCTAGTTTGTAGTTTGCTTTGGCAGCGGACCAGAGGTAAGATTACGTATACTTTACCTATCTTCACAGAATCACAGAGAAAATGAGCTGATAGATCAATTAGGAGAGCAGCCCTCGCGATACAGAATGGTATTGAGTTTTCAACAGAACAGTTTTCTGTCAGCGTATTAAGTAGGTGGTAAACCTGAACCAAGTATTGTTGACTATCTGATTGTTGACTTTAGATACTCAACGAGAGAAGATCTTTCAATAGCTATCTGCTGCGAATTCCGTTTCCAATCATTCCATGGCTCGTAAAAAATGCCATGACATGACAGGGTTACGGCTTTTAAAAGGAGAAGCATTCCAGCGCTGGTCTATATCTCCAAAGTCGTTTCTGTGGATTTATGGTATTCGTGAGTCCTTCCCTTCCAGCAAAATATATTCAGTAACTGAAGGTATCTAAGCTGGATGTGGGAAAACAATTCTATGGTAAGAGTAGTATCCCTCGAACTAGTTTGGTCTAATGGTTGATTCTCCAGCTCCACAGTCATCGATACTCTCCGTACACAATATCAGACCTCCGAGGAAGTAGCACTTGCATACTTCTACTTCGACTTTCACGATAATAAGAAGAGCAAGGTTGACACCTTGATCCGTTCAATCATTGCGCAGCTTTATGCTCAAAAGCCCGACACTCCCGTTGCCTTGTTCAAGTTATTATTCAATGCCAGGAAGGAGCTTCCCAGCCGCCCTTAGACGATCTCATTGACGTCCTCTTAGAGATCCTCACCAGCTTCCCAGAAATTTACATAGCCATCGACGCACTGGATGAGTGTGAAGAGCTAGAGGAGATGCTTCAAATGCTTCACGTGATGCAAAGCTGGAAAGCGGATCACTTGCATATTATCGTGACAAGTCGAGACCTTGCTGAGATTAGTACATCAATATCTAATATCGCTACAGACACAATTAGTATTCAAGCCTCAGCGGCCAACCAGGATATTTCGCTATGTATTGAGGAAAGACCGACTTCAAACTGGCCAAGTGGCCACCACAAGTTCGAGAGACGATACGGACAACATTAAATAGCGGAGCAAATGGAATGCGAGTACCACAAATCCAAGTGATAGAATTGATTCTGATGTGTAGCAAAGGTTCCGATGGGTGGTATGCCAACTCGACACCTTGAGAAGTTGCTACACGATCAAGGATCTCAAGAGAGAGCTCGATACGTTGCCGAAGACGCTAGAAGAGTCAGACGAATAGATCATACTTCGCATCGACGAAAACATCAGGAAAGCGCCCTAAAGATACTGCAGTTGTTATGCTTTACAGCTCGTCCAGTTTCGGTACAAGAAGTCGCCGAAGTACTCGCCATAAACCTGAATGAGCATCCTTGTTACGATCCTGATCTCAAACCACTTGATCCACGAGATATCCTGTCTCTATGCTCGACCTTAGTCACAAGAGCCGCCTTCTCAATGGCTGATGATCCTGAGGTTCTACCGACATACGACGAATACGACTTCGATGTCGTGTGCGATTCTCAGGTAATAAGACTAGCTCACTTCTCTGTCAAAGATTATTTACTCTCAGATCGAATTAAAACCACAAAAAAGTATCATTCTTTGTTACTGATTCACGGCTCGCAAATATAGCCATGGCACAGGCTTGGCTTGTCTATCTGCTGCAACCCACGTTCGCATCGGGCCACTGCGACTTGGACACCCTAGCGAATCGCCTACAACAGTGGCCTTTATATCATTACGCCGCCCATTTCTGGCCTTTCCATGTCAATGCCTCATCAAGTGCCGATGATGACCTTAACGAGGAAACTTGGCGCCTCCTTCATCAGTTTTTCAGCACACGCAATAGTACTGCAAGTGTAGGTAATTTCGTGGCGTGGGCAGTAGCGCTAACACCAAATATCAGCCTAGAGTGCGCGAAACGTACTGCACACAGCCATTATACTACGCAGCCTCATTTGGGATCATGTCCCTGATCCGAAAACTACTCGACTCGGATCCGGACCTTGATATCAACGCGAAGGGAAGCCGATTTGACTCGACTCCTGTGCAGGTTGCGACGTATCGAAATCATCCCGCTGCGGTTAAGCTCCTGCTGGAAGGAAATGCCAATCCGATGGTTGTTGGTAGCTATGGACAGAATTGTTTGCTGATCACTGTTTTGGGACGCTATGCGGAAGTTCGGGAGCTTTTGCGGGATTATGGGGTTACATGGACGGAAGCGGATGCTGACCTTCTTAGAAGAGTGGTTGATAGGTCTGTTAAGGAAAGAGCGGAAGAAGAAACTGAACTATAAGCCTAAGTTGGGGAATAAAGAGCTAGAGCTATAAAAAGAAAAAGAGAGAGAGGTTAAAAAAAAAAACGGATGTCGTAGATATAAGAGATAAAGAGGTAAATAGAAGAACGGGTGAGTGAGTGAATGAATGAAAGAGTAATAAAAAAAACGGTGCTATAAACATTGACAGCAGGTTGGATTTGGAGAAGAAAAACGTCTTAGTAGGCAAAGACCTTGATCTTTAACTCTCCGAGAACGATATCAGGCGTTGTATTTTTGTTAAAGTACCCGATCTTCTCGTTTAGATGTCTTCCGGATCGGAGTCAGGAGCAAGCCCATTGCAAATTTGTGATCGCAGTTTGTGTTTGGGTCTGCTTTAGATTTGAAAAAGAAAGTAAGACTTATACGTGCAGCAGCAACTCTTGTACGTTTTAAGTTTTTTATAGGTAGGAGGTGTGGGATGGGTGATGGAGGATGTAGGATGTGTAGTGGGTGGTTTGGGTTGTTGATGGAGGGGAGAGAGTTGGAATAGGGTGCTTCTATAATTTCAGGGAAGGGGAGGGCGGAGACCCAGATACACTACGAGAGAGTGAATCGACAATTTAAAAGAGGAATAAAAAGTGAATGGAATGAATAGTAGTATTATATTCATAGATACTAAAGTCCACTCATCCCAGTGGGGCGGAAATATAAAGCGCGCGTGGCGAATGAATCAACCAGCATTAGCAATTGAATGGCTTGCCTGTGACAGATCTAATGGGAGTGGTACCTAGTTCATTACCCTGAAGACTGATACAAAGGAGTGTCATGATCGAGCATTACGGACGCTGGTACAGGCACCAATATTGCCAAACAACTTGGATTCGGTGAGACGTATAGCTAGGTAGAAGGAGAGAGAGGTGAGTGAGCGAGGAAAGCGACAGCGATGTTGAAACGGCAGAGATATGAAGATTGACAGCAGCTTCTTCTTTTCTATACAGAGCTTTGAAAATAAAAATCAAGTCGTTCATATGACTCTGAGGAGCGGAGAATCCGGGAATGAAAGTGATATGCTTGTTTGTAAACAGAGAATCTCAGATAGCCAGAGGCAGAGACAATTGGGAAGGTGAATGTAAGACTTCACTAATAGAAGGCTTGATATCGGAGGCAGGGCAGATTTTTATAGCTTTTCAGGAGGAGGAAGGATGTGGTATAGAGAGATGGAGTTAAAAGGGTCGAAATTGAAGAGGAGTACGAGCTGGAGAGGTAAATATAGAGATGAGTAATTCTGAATGTGGATAGTGGGAAGGCAGAAAATTCAAGTCAGAAATAATTTCATGATCGGATATAGAACAGTACTCGCGAATATGAAGATGCGAACAGCGATAATTAAATAATTCTCGAAGAACGTCTTTGAAATAGCGGGAAAGAAAATAGTGTGCATACACTGAGAATGTTTGGTTTGAACTTCTTGTCGGAAGACTTCTTCCGCTGCTTAAATTTTAAAGGGACACGTGAGAATATCATGTCAAGTAGAAGGAGGCGCAATAAAATACATGCTAACTAGTTTTAGAAGGAGGTATGAGCTGATATAACTCCTACACCGTGTGAATGACCTTCTTCACAATAAACCAAGGGCATGGTGATTTACCGCCGCAAGGACTAACAAATTAAGAACCTGTACCTCATTGCGAGTACAAATGTAGTAAATTGAAAACGGGTAAGGTCATTTGCACGGTATGAGATAAGATAGAATATATAGGAAGAAGCTATTACCCATCGCACAGCGGGGAAGTTGGAATGCGATGGACGATACTGAGTCCGTCTATAAAAATTTATTTTTCTGCCTGAATTTCAGAGAAATTGTGAGAGTAAATGCAAAGTAAAGCGCGATAAAATGTTTGTTCGGAAATATGCATAATAGGAAGATGCCTCCGTAAAGATCGCCACTCGCATGGCCGCTTACATGCGCTGAAATAGTTGCAAGCAATGCCTTTGTCTTGCATGGTGAGGCGAAGAAATTGCGATTTCGGGAAGAAAGAAACCAGTTGCTTGTGGTACACGGTTTGTCTTCGCTAGGCTTCTAGAATTTTCCTGCCGTGCAGCATGTTGAGGTGTCGCTGGAAACACACATGATTACGAGTGCTTTGCAATATGTAACATTCCAGAAACATCAAACATGAATCAATTCGCGAGGTAACACAGGCAAAGCAACGGGAGGACACAGAGGGCACCTCGTACAGTGTCTGACGGATACAAAAGACGTGGATGGAGGCACAAAGAAAATATTGTAGACGTTACAATTGATGCCGAGACATCTCCTGCAGGTTTGTGTTGTGAGCTGAGAAGGAGGGAAGTCTAGAAGGCCTGAAGAAGCGAAGGGGCTTGAGCCACCTGCTGTTTCACGGGCTTGGCAGCAGCAAAGACCAAGGCCAAGGCCAAGATCCATCCACGGATCCCCAAATTCCTCCACCAGCTCTCCCCGTCAAAACCCTGCACACCTCTGCAATTCCGACTTTCCACCTCGATTAGCAGCGGCCAGAGGGTCCCGCCAACAATCTGCCAAGGCACATCTCCAGAATCACACCTCCAACGACGTCAGGACCACACCACATCTGCTGACGGTGCAAGACACTGCAGCTCCTTTGATCTTGGTTTAACTCTCGGAAACCCTGCGCCGAGCGAAGCACAATCGAACGGCGAACGCATCTTTTGCCCTCCAAGATCCGGGCCGCATCAGGGGCCAGATCTAACGAGTGACCTCCTAACCTCCAGACTCCGGGCGCGCGTCCTCTCACCCTGCTCTCCCCTTCTTGGATCAATTGTCCGTCGCAGGCCGAGTCTCGCACGAACAACCCAACCCAACTCCATATTAATTCCTGCTTGAAGTTGGTGGCGCCCTAGCATCCCAATCCCCATCCCAATCCTCCCCATCTCCATAAACCTGCATCTTACCCCCGACCCTAAGCATCCAACCAATGGCGGGATCAGAAGCAGCAGCGCAGTCGACGGGCGCAGGCCATGGCACGACGGCAACGACACACATGAGCGAGCCATTACCTTCGAGTTTACAACCTCCACTGTCGTCAAGTAACGCCGTGGAAATGAGCGATCTTGAGGCTTCGGGCTCTTTGTCAAAGAAGACAGCTGGTGCTGCCGAATCGAGCCCGCAGGGTGCAGCAGGTGGTTTGTTGAACGATGTTTCGATCCCGACATCTTCACCCTTAGATTCCTCCTTTCCCACCACGACATCTACGACTACCACATCTGCCATGCCTTCAAGCGAGAATACGAGACCTGGAGATGCTGTTACATCGGAGAATACTGCCACGATAATTAATACAGTCGAAAAGACAACAGATCCCTTATCGTCGTCGAATAACGAGAGTACTGCGGTAGCCTCAGGGTCTTCCTCGCAACCACCTGCCACCATTTCCCGATTAGATTCTATAGCCATTGGTCCCTCTACAGATACTCACGCGGCGCTTCCTGTTGTCCCAAGCAGTCACGATGCCGGGCCGGTCCTTGTCATCACTCTGCTTCTCACATCGGGAGCACGGCATCCATACAAGATCGACGAGAAGTACTTGACGAAGCGGAATGTTAATGTTCCCGGCGTCACGGAGAGCGGGAGGAAAGACCCTCTCAGCATCAGTGTGTATACGCTGAAGGAGCTGATATTGAGGGAGTGGAGAGAAGAATGGGAAGCGCAGCCAAGTAGTCCGAGTAGCATACGATTGATTTTCTTTGGAAGGTTACTAGATGATAAGACGCCATTAAAGGGTATGTTCCCCATCTTGATTTTTTTTTCAATGTCTCTCTTTTACTAATTTAAGCAATAGAGTGTAAATTCAGTCCCGAAAGCGCCAACGTCGTGCACATGACGGTTAGACCTCAAGACATAGTGGATGAAGAGGACGCCTCGAAAGGCAAGGGGTTGGGACGGGATAGAGGAGACGGCGAGAGTACTGCCGGCTGCAGATGTGTAATCCTATAGCGCTTCCTTTCTCAATACCCATATCCGTTTTCCAGCGACCCAATTGCAATATCCCACGATTTTTTCACCTTGATACGAAGGTTAAGCCATAACTGGAAGATAAGGAACATCTCGACTCGATTGATCAGGTGGAATCTATGGGACTGAGAACAGAGAGAGAAAGAGATATAGATACAGGGCCACACTCCACACTCCGCCCTCTATATTTGTCACCACAGCTTCCTTCGATACCATTACGCGAGAAAGACGAGACAACGGCAAGACTACCAACCATACCAAGCGGGCGTTCTGGTTCGGATCACAGTATCTACAAAGCATCCTTTGCTATCTACTTCCCAAAACCTACCTACCTACCTCTTTCCCCCAAACATACCAGTTTCATGTCTCCACTTCCTCTTCCGGTTTCATTTCCTTTTCTTTCCCAGCAGGACAAGCACGATTTCGTCCTCCTTTCATTTCCCCGTAGCATCGGCACGAGGACATTTTAGTTACACGACAAGGAAGTCAAGGCACCGCGGATACGGTTTTTCGCATTTCGCATTTTCAATTACAGCACTGGGTAGCATTTTCCGATCGAACGATGGCATCGGGTCATACGAGACGAGAGATGAGATGTTTGATTGTTTGTTCGTACGGGCAGGGGAATCTCTTTCTCGTTTGTTTTGTTTGTTGATTTTGTTTGTGTAAGTGGTGGATATTAGTGTATAGGTTAGTTTTAGTTTTAGTTCTTTTCTTTTTTTGCCTTCGAGTTGGCGCGGGTTTGAGCGGGCGGGCGATGAATAGGTGGTGTTGATGCGTGTTATATATCGATTGCTGATGTGAAGGAGAGGAGGGGAGGGTAGGGTATAGGTGTATACAGGTAGTTGTGCTCGGTCTGTACTGTTGTCATTTTTTGCTGACGTATATGGGAATGGGAATAAGAAGATCTGGATAAGGATGGGGATAGATTGCATTGTATTGCTTGGGACGGGTGGGTACGTGGTTAGGTGGTTGGGAACGAATAAATAAACGAATGGCATCCCATTCATAATTTGAGTCTTGGTTTTTTGGTGATGGTTTTGGGTGATGGATGTGTGATGTGTGAGATGGTATAAAGTGGAGGGTGAGTGAGGTATGAGGTATGAGGCATGCAATATTCATTTCGTATTGTATTGGGTTTGGGTTCTATGGCACATTTATGGTTCTTTCTGTCTTTCAACGCCTGCCTGTCTACCAGCCAGACCATTTCCATGATGTTGATGTTACAAGCTTCCTCCCTTCCACCCATCCTCCCCTTCATTCTACGCACTTCCACTTCCGCCCACTCCATGTGCATGGTCTTCAAAGCCTGCCTAGGTGAAAATAAAGTAGCGGGTTGGCTTATTGCATCTTGACCTTTCGCTCCAGCTCGTCGTGAAAACCGGGGACGTTGCGCATTTCGGTGCCGGTGAAGACGTCTTCCCATGCTATCTCACATTCGCGGCCTAGGAGGATGTCTTCGTGTACTCCGCCTGTTGGTGAGGAAAAAAGGACGTTAGTGGGTTGTTTACTTGTTATTGAGGAGAGGATGAATGATGGAAAATGGAAGAGGGAAAGAAAATAGAAGCAAGTAAAGCTCCACGCCCAAAACAGAAATATAAAATTCCTGTTTGAACTCAAAGCCCAGAAGTAGAACCTTCGAGAGGGAAGACCATGAAGGAGAATATAACATACCACGACCAACACCCCCCAAAACCGCCGGTCTCCACTCCCCCTCCCTCGCAATCTTCAACTCCATCCCCCGTCTAATCGGCTCTGCAATCCCAAACGTCCGTCTCAACCCCTCCATCTTCAGCGCCTCCTGCGTGGCTTCCCAGTTCTTGAGTCTGCTTTCGAGGGGGTGTGCTGAATCTAGAACTGCGGATGTGCTGGTTGAGCTGGTGGAAAGGGAGACGGTTGGTCCGACGCCTGCGCGTAGCGAGTCGTGGATTCCGGGGGCGGAGGGCGCGCCGCTGGTGTGTTGGGAGAGGTGGGAGTGTGTCGTGCTGTGGGTGGAGGGGGTGCGATGCGCATTGCCTAGGAAGTGGTTTGTTAGCGTGGGGAGATTTGGGCTTGAGATGGGGTATGGTGAGGTCGTGAAGGATATTTTAGATGGTTGGGAGATAGCAATAAAGCTCTCAAGGAGCTGGCAGATGCAGGACGATGTGATCTGGGGGTTTGAGGAAGCTCATAGAGCTTGGTGTTGTTGGTAGGGAGCTTACCATCTTGAAAGATTTGAAGGTCGGGATTTGAAGTGAAGAAAGGGTCGCGGTTGCTGGATTTCAGATCGCAGGATATCGCCGATGTGTTGAGTTCTGAAATGCGTGGATGTGGAAAGTTGTGAAAGAGCTGCTGATTGAGATCTTGCCTGCTTGCAGTTGATGAAGCTCCAGGCACGAAGCGGACGTGGAAGACGAATCCGCTAGCGCGCTTCCGAACCCGCGTTGCGTTCCGTCCGGGGTACTTTATTTGTGACTCAAATCCGACTTCCAACCAAACTCTCCTCATTGTATCACCAAAACTTGCAATGAGAAGACCAACCATACAAATTTTCCCACGGTCTATATCGCACCGTCAGTATGCTTCTTCGCAAGCTCGACCACCGATAGTACGCATTGCCAATGGCGCTTTCTACCGCCATCATCCCAATTCCCATCTCGGTTCTTCAACGCCGAATCCGCCATTATTCCAAGATTTTAATTTCGAATTGCCGTCTTTTGCAGCAGAGAAGGAATATTGGTCGATTATAGGTCCTTCGTCTTCTGGAAAGACAACATTTTTGCAGATTTTGGGCGGAAAGCACCTTTCTATTCCTCCGAATGCGCGGTCTTATCCATATCTCGAGTCAGATGAAATCGAGAAGAAGGATCACCAATTACGAAATCCGGAACGAGCTATAAAAAGGGTTGGTTTTGACGGTGAGCAAGGGCTTGGTGGACAGGCACCGCAAAGTGCGTATCTCAGCGCGAGATATGAGTCAAGGAGGGAAGATACTGATTTCAGTGTTCTGGATTACCTGCTGGGAAATACGGAGTTGAATCCTTCCCACGACCCTTCTGAAAAGAAGATCGATGCGGCTAGTTTGGAACGAGTTATTGCCGATTTGAGATTGGGTGATCTGGTTGACATGCCGGTTTCCAATCTCAGTAATGGACAAACGCGACGTGCTAGGATCGCAAGAGCTCTGTTGGGTAAACCCGAGCTGCTGCTTCTTGATGAACCGTTTATGGGATTGGATCCTCCGACCTTGACAACTCTGAGCCCCATGTTGAGAGGCCTGGCGGAGAAAAATGCACCGAGATTGATATTGGCTCTTAGGCCCCAGGATCCCATTCCGGAATGGATTACGCATCTGATATATCTCAGAGGAAACTGTGAAGTCGCATTTCAAGGATCTAAAAATTTTGTCTTGAATCGCCTGAAAGATCATGTGGAGGATGTGAAGAAAGGCAGGGAGGCTGACATTCATCTATCCTTGAATTCTATGCATGAAGTGGGCCGTACTTTGACCGAAGAAGGGATCATCGAATTCGAGAGCTCTTCAGGTCGCTATCCGGATCCTCAAGCTTCTTTGCCTCGGCAAGAGACCCCTCTGAGTCGAGATGGCTACATGATGGAAGACCTCGAACATCCCACTATCGGTGAGCCGTTGGTAGAAATGCAAGGTGCCAAGATTTCATATGGTCCCAAAACAGTTCTAGGTAACTGGACACAGGAGGTCGACGGTGAGGTCAGAGATGGTTTATGGTGGCAAGTCAAACGTGGGGAGAGATGGGGTATTTTCGGACCTAACGGTTCTGGCAAAACCACGATTCTTTCCCTGATTTGCTCTGACCATCCTCAAACCTACTCCCTCCCAATTCGACTCTTTGGTCGATCACGCCTCCCGGAACCTGGCCAGCCTGGTATTTCCATTTTTGACATCCAGTCAAGAATTGGCCACTCGAGTCCTGAAATTCATAATCACATCCCTCGATCGCTGACTCTTCGTCAGGTTCTGGAGAATGCGTGGTCGGATACCTTCAGGGGAGTCCCTAAATTAGATGATACCGCCGCTGACAGAATAAATGCTTGTCTGCGATGGTTTGAGCAAGACCTCCATCCCAGAGCTTCTCTAGGGAATAAAGATGTAACCAAATATCCTGGTTGGGCCGATAACCTACCTTTTGGAGGTCTTCCATTCTCCGCGCAAAGAGTTACATTGTTCCTTCGAGCTGTGGTCAAACAACCAGATCTGGTGATACTCGACGAAGCATTCAGTGGCATGGATGACGGAGTTCGAGATCGCTGCCTCCTGTTTCTCGCCCATGGCGAGACAAAGCAGTTTTCACATGTATCTCGCGATGCAGCTGCACAAAAACAGTCAAGCAACAAGAGCCGACAAACTCAAATCGTCGAATCTGATATTTCAAAACAAAATATGGTTAATGTAGGAGGTTTGACAACAGACCAGGCTCTGATATGTATCAGCCATGTTCGAGAGGAAATACCCGGCAGTATCCGAGAATGGATATGCCTTCCTGAAGCTAATACAGGGAAACCGGCTAGATTCGGCAGGTTGAATGGTCCCATTGAAGGGGATTATGTAGATGGAATGAGATTTGGGGAATGTAAATGCCGTTGGGGTTGAGTACATAAAGCAGTCAGCTTGCTGCGGCCAAAAATAAATTTAGAGTTTAAAACAGCCAACATTTTATCTTTGCCTTCCGCTTTGTGATTGGCTAAGGACAATTTTCGTCTAAAGAGTGATACTTCGAGATCTGCGGTCAGCACATTCAAGCTTTTCCAAGTATACGGAAACGGTCAAAACATAAACATACTCCCAACCGGAAGAGCCCCTTTTTATCCAAGGGCCGCCAAGCCGGCAACTATCCGGGAAAGCCCCCACACGAACCAGGCCCCTTTCCGCCAACCGAGGTGAACCCTTGCTTGCGACCCTGAACCTGAATCCGGCTGAGAACACGACGTCAACACATTCAATTCACGATGTGCCCATTCGTGGGATTCTTCTCGCAGCACATCAAATGAACCATTCCCATCACCCTCCCAATCTTTCGATATGGAGTTGCACTCCCTTCAACGCGGTATCCTGAAAGCAGGCGACGAGATGGCTCCTCCGCTGGCCAATGCGGAGATCTCCCCGAATTCGAGCGAAACATCGCATACGAGATTGACACCTGAGTCGGATTCAGAGTCAGACTTGGAGATGGATGATGGGGCTGGGGAGAGCTATCGGCTGCAACCGAGAGGGGATAATGCGGAGAAGGTATGGGATGGGGAGGGGGTTGATGAGGAGGAGGATGATAATGAAGATGATGAATTCGTGGTTGGAACGGGACAAAGGAGAGGCAGCATTTCGACTGTGCAATCATATCAGCTATATACTCCCGATGAGGAACGAGAAGTTGTCAAGATATTTGATAAGAAATTGGTGTTGTTTGTGGCTTTGCTGTACATGTTGTCGTTCTTAGATAGGTCGAGTATGCTACCCCTCCACCATTCTAAACCCCCGCTAAGAATATTAGATATTGGAAATGCCAAAATTGCCGGCTTGGATCTAGATCTCGATTTAGATTCTAATCGATATGAATGGGTTATCACGGCCTTTTATATCGCATACATATGCTTCGAATGGATGTCCGTTTTATGGAAAATTATACCAGCGCATATCTATGTCACAGCTATCGTCCTATCCTGGGGTCTTATCGCCTCCTTACAATCTGTCGCTACGTCTTTCGCTGGCCTACTCGTACTGCGGGTTCTGTTGGGCATAGGAGAAGCAGGCTTCACAGGAATACCCTTTTACCTCTCATTCTTTTTCAAAAGAGAAGAACTTGCCTTACGGACAGGATATTTCATCTCCGCCGCTCCTCTCGCAACATCTTTCGCCAGCACCCTCGCATGGGCCATCATCGCCATTGGGAAACACAGTCCTATCGCCTCCTGGCGCCTCCTCTTCCTTCTTGAAGGCTTCCCCAGCGTCCTCGTAGCCGTCATAGCCTTCTACACCATCCCAGACTCCCCCTCCACCGCACCGTACCTCACCCGGCGGCAAAAACGCATCGCACGTCTGCGTCTCCGGCGTGAGAAGCCCTCTTCCCCATCCATCACCACCAACCGCTTAAATGGAAGGGAAATGCTCGCCACACTCCTCGACCCAAAGACCTACCTCACATCCCTCATCTTCTTCTTCACCAACATGGCCTTCAGCAGCCTCCCGGTCTTCCTCCCCACCATAATCCACGAAATGGGCCACAGCGTACTCGTCTCTCAAGCCCTCTCCGCCC
>JAAMPI010001401.1:0-14924 GCA_013054445.1 Cudoniella acicularis | reverse complement strand
TCTACTACTATCGCCGGAAAGTTCGATCTTTAGCTATAGATATATTTTACCTAGCAGATAGCGTAGGTAAGGCTCTTATCGACTTAGAGGATTTCTATAGCCTCTAGGACCTAGTATTTGTTATTCTACGTCCTCGGGACTACGTCGTTTAACCCTAGTCTAAAAGTAGTAGTATTATACTAAAAGACATTAAAGTACCTTATTATTTAAATTATATAGAATTTGATATTCTATTTGAAATAGTCTATAATTTTTATAAGAAGTTCTTAGGCATTTTTAACTTAGTATATCTTACGGAATCTTACGAGATTCCGGGTTAATTAACTAGGTATTATAGTACTAATGTTTATTTTAGACATAGCCCCGACGGAGATGTTCTTGATATTAAAAGGGCTAAACGCCTAAATAGAAGTACTAGCCCTCGTTATACTTAGCTTAGATAATAAACGGAAATAGGGAGGGCAGAGAGATTTAGGACGTCTACTAACGAGGCGTTAGGAGAGTAAAGCGCGATAATAGGAGAACAGCGATAGAGAGTATATAAACTATATTTTACTATCTACGATTACTTTAAATTAAATTAATAAAATAATATAAAATAGGCTCGTCGTACTTCGTTTTAGTTCTTAGGGAATATAGAGGATAACTATAGACTAGTTATAATACGTATTCCCTTTAATAGATAACTATAGGCTTCTATCGAACTCTCCGAGAAATCGATGTTCGGCGTTATAGTCGGTGTTGTTAGCCTTATTTCACCCTATATTTTAAGCCGTATAATCTTAGCTATTTTAGCCACTTATAGCGAAACAACGGCCGCCGTATCATAGAGGCGTATCTCTCCTAGCTATCAGGATAAGGACAAGTAAGAGGCCCTCGGCGCCTTATAACCCTTACTCTACTCCTCTAATAGGATCGGGTTCGTAATAGTAAGGCTCGGGCCGTGACTACCCCGTAAGCGACTATATACTAATACGTTATTAAATCCCTACTTTTAGGGATAATTAAGGGCGTAAGGGCATAATATCTAACAACTTAGGCGAGTGGCTGATAGCCTTATAGTAACATTCTCGCCCTCTTAAAGCAGGCGTTAATACGAAAGTAGAGTTAGTAGTTAACGTCGTCCTTTACTTAAATAAGAGGCCTTATCCGAATAGCTTTTAAGCTAGTCACTTAAATACCTAGAACGGGCCTTAAAACCTAGGTTTTACTAAAAGTAACTTTTATTATAAATATCTATAAGAATAAAAATATTGACTATTTTATTACGATTAGAGGAGTATTTAATCTATAAGGCTATTTTAAAGGATATTATAATTCTATATACCTATAAGTTTAATATATTAAGGACATTCGAAAACTAAGAATTAGCTAGAGACTAAACGTTCGAGAAGTATATATAATATTATAGTTGTTTAATAGTCTAAGTATAGTTGCGTAATACGTTAGGAAGCTTAAAAGTGTCCTCTAGATCCTCCTGATCTATATACTTGCCTAAATGTCAACTAGGTTGATAAACCTAAAAAGGAGACTAGTCATTACGGTTATAAGGCTTAGACACTAGACAGCTCGTTAGTAAGCGATAGTTAAGGGTTTAGGTAGATAGGTATAAGAGCCACTTCTCTTAAGTAGTAAAGTGTATTTTAGTACGAGGTCGAATGATTACTAGGGTTAATTACGCTAGCTAGAAGGCGGATAGCTAGGAGTATAATTTGATTTAAAGGCTAAAAAGCTAAAGTTCCTTATTATATAAAAAGCCCTCCTATAATCCGAACCTACGATCAATCCCCGTTATCAATCCCGCGATTATATCTGATAGTCCGAGCCCGTGACCTAATCCCGTTACCTTGCCTCCTAATGTCGCTAGTACCCCGTCGGGCCTTTAGCTTTTCCCCGCCTAGTAATAGGTCATAGCCCCTTTCCTACGAAGGACCTATAGCAAGCGTAGTTTATATAGTCTTATAACGTATACTAATTCGCAAGATACCTTAACTTATAGCTATTAGAAGATATATTAGTCTTATATTTTATTAGACCCGAGTATACTTATTAGAGTATTTCTTCGGCGAAGTTGTCTTTAACGACGTTATTAAATTCGAACGTCTATTCGACCTAGAAAATCTATCTTATATTTAATATTTAATTTCTTCTACGCCTTTACTTCCTTGTTTACCCTTAATCTTATTTCCGAATAGACAAGTAGGTCGATTATTAAATCCGAGTCCTTAATTATAATATTATATACTATAACCTTTAGTTTAGTATTCGTAGAGACATTATAATCACAAATAATATCTACTCGCTCCGTCTTCTTCTCGATCTAGACCTTAGTAATTAGACGTTATATTCTCGATATATCGATATTATATATTAAGTAGAGTCTTTCGATCAATATTATATTAGCGTGGTCAAGGCTAGGATAGATTATCTCAAGTTGATCTAGGCGAGTCCGGAAAAGAAATCGTATAGGAGGGTCTAGATCTATCGTTAAAGAGGTATCGTAAGGGTTTCGTAACTCGATCTTAGCTACTATATTAAGTTTTAATTAGCAATCACTATAGTCTTGTTTATAAGAATAGGGTAGCGCCTAAACCTAGCTTTATAGCCTATATAAGACTAGCGTTTCGAGGGTCAAATAGACCTTCTACTACGCGGAGCCTTCGTAGGCAATCTAAAGAACAAGCGTGATAGCTTTCTATAGATAATAGGAAAAGGTTACGAAGAAAATCTATTAAACGGCTACTCTAAGCGTCGAGTTAGTAGAGTTATAGTCATAAGAACGACACGATAAAGCGTGCGAGGAATAAAGGTGATAGGAGAAATTTATCGCTATAGCGGTGTTAAATTGCCTAGCTATATAATAACGAAGACCTTTTTTTAGTGCCGAAGTTTAGATCACGTGATATTTAAATCTAGGGGCTCTATTTTCTCTTATATTATAGAGTTTAAACGATTTAGAGTACTAAACTACCGATATCTAAAACAAGTTCTTTTAATAAAATTAAAAACTATTAGAATCCCTTAAATAAATCTATTATCCTCGAAATAAGCTATTAAAATTTAAAATTCTCTAAATATCTTCTTAAGACAATATTAAAATTACTAGTCCCGCTAGTATCGTAAGAGTAAGGTCGTCGGTATTATCCGGTTATTACGTCGTCACTACTATAAATACCGCCCTGTTTATCCCTAGTAGTATAGCTACTGTCCCTTTCCCCTTTATCGTAATATTCAACGGTATATATACCGGTATATTAAGCTAGTTAACCTAGCTAACTAGTAATTACTTACTAGCTTCTATAACGAATAGTATTTACGTCGGATCTTACTTAAACTCTCGAAGGGATAACTTAGTAGAGTTAGTTATAATTAGGTCTAAAACATTTAGGGCAGGCAGTATAAGCAATAGAATCTTAATATAGCAAGATCTAGGGACGATAAATAAGAGGGCGAGGTTATATGCCTAAATTTTACTAATACCGGTATTAAAAGGTGCCGGATTAAGTGCTTTCCCTTCGAGATACCGGAAGAAAGCATCTTGACGGGCCTTAATAGTAAGTATCGATAATACCGATTATATAAGCAGTAGATCCGTGACCGCGAGACCTTAGGAAAGACCGATAATTACGCCGATACTAACGAAGGTAATTATATTAGTAATCTCGAAAAATTCCTTAGTAGAGTTAACTAGGAAAGAGTAGTTATAAGGGGGAATAGGAGCTACGCTATAGGTTTTAAGTAGATCAATAATAGTAGTAACGTAAACCTCTTCTTACTATAAGGGCGGGTTAGTATTTATAAGTTTAGGAGTAAAGTAACTTATAATAGTAATACTAGTAACAACTTTAATAGTATCGTTCGGGTATCTATTTATACTCTACTCTATAATATTAGTTATACTAGTCTAGAAGAATAATATTTTTAAGTTTTTAAGAAATAGGGCTAGTTAGAAACCCTTAACTATACTTATTAAAATCGATAATAGTTTGCTAATATCAGGCAAGCTACCTCCTGTTATAGCTATAATATTATTATAAAGCGATACTACGGCGACAAAGCTCCTTATAAGAATAGCAGATACGTAAAGAAGACCGCCTATAGTAACGGGAGAGTATATATCTATGTTCGGAAGAGATAAGAATAAACTAGAATAGAAGGAGTTAGTAATAATAAAAGTTTATTAATAGCTTCCTTTAAGCTGATTTAATACTCGTAAGATAGTATATTACTAGGATCTCGTTTCTGACCCTTTATATAAATCATTCTTAATAGCTACTAATAATAGAAGCGGTGCCGGTTTCGGATCCGAATAAATCTAATTTAAGAGTATAACTAGATATACTATAAAGTGATTTCTACGAGGTATAGCCCTTTTATAAGCAATATAATAAGAGGGTCTACTACGGACACCTTAAGGCTACGATATCTAATTCTGGCCCTAATTGTCCTCTCTATCCTATAATATAGCCCCTGTCTTATATAGCTAGACCTAAAGAGGCGCCCTATAAGCATAAGACTTATCTAATATATAAAATATATTAGCTCGTAAAAAGTTATAAAAACTATTACTTAAACGCTCTACTACTCCGCTCTAAAATACACACTACTAAGTAGCTACCTTCTACTCTATTATAAGTAATATGTTTTTAGGATATAGAATAATAGTAGTAGGGCCTAGGAGATCCGATAGTAGGCCGAGGGCGAAAGGGTTTTATAGCGTCGGTATAAAGGTTTAAAAGCCGAAATAGATGTCTCGTCGGAAGATATTAAACGTAGTATCTGATGATCACTATTCTTACGACGAGGTTCCTCTAAGCTATATATCAGGCGAGGGTAAATTTAAAGATTATATACCCGGGATTGTCGTATTATATCCGGGTGAATTACTAAAGCGATACTAAGAAAGAAGATCCCGTAAAAGACGATCCTCTACTCTATCGCCGGAATCTATAAGAAAAGAAGAGTATTATAAAAGAGGTAGGACTACGAATAAAGAATAAAGTTAGCCTACTCTCGTAGTAGGTATAGGGGTGGCTATAAAGGAGGTTAGGTAGGTTAGTCCGAGAGTTTCTGATTAGGGTAAAAGCTATTATTCGTTATAGAGATTATTTAAAGTAATATTTCTTATTATTTAGTATCTAGTTATTTTATTAAGTTGATTATCTCCGATAGGGTCGGTCAAACAGTTAAAGGACTTTCGTCGGGGAGAAGGGAAACAACTGTTCGGTTTAAAGTCAGAATAAAAGGCGTACGCTACGAATTACGATCTAAGACTAACTTTATAAGTTAGTCACTAAACCTTAAAGGATTTAGGTCTATTTATAAATCTATCTTCGTGACCGTAAATTAGTAGGCCTGATTAAGGTAGAAGGTTCTATACCTAGGGACTCCGGAAATTTAGATAAAAATATACTTTAAAAATACTCGGATAAGAGATTTTAAATTCTATAACTCACTTTTCTAACGCCTAGATAATATAGATTCTTAAGAGTAAATATATACTTTATTTATATAATCATAATTCCTAGTTTCTAATATATAATCCTGTCCTCCTATAAGACTCACTCCCTCTATCTTTACCCGCTCCTTATTCTGTTATTAACCCTACGAGTGACATTTATATTATATTTATCTATTATAAATAATAACCCCTAATACCTAGATCCGGACATAATAAAAGAATACTAATCCGGAATTTTAGAGCGGTATAGCGTAGGCGCCTAGAATAGGCACGGTATCGTAGGTCTGCTCGCCGGGTACGGCGGATACGTGCTCTATCCTTCTCTCGATAGGTAAAGAAGCTACTCTCTCGAAGCTGTTTTAAGCAACCTTAGGTATAGCGGATTAGATCTTGATAGGAGGAGGTTAGAGGGCAGACGACTTAGTATTAAGAGTCGAGTTTGACTTGGCTTTAACGAAATAGGCGCTAGCGGATCTTTCTTCGGCGTCTAGGCCGTTATTATAGGTAGACTTGACGTGTATAGAGTAGGATAGAGACATAAGATTAAAGCCGGGTATGTTCGGTACGGATTAAGAGTAGAGTTAAGCGAGGTAGAGGTCAGAACGGGCGCGGTCTCGGACATCTATAGACTTGCGTAGGCGTTGCTTAGAATAGTATCTATAGAACACTATATCGTATAAGATAACCGTAATATATTCTAAGATAATTTCGATAAGGTAGTAAACTAAGGACTAATTCTATGACGTTTGTTAGTTAGGTTCGGAGGGTTTTTAAGGGATAGCTTACCTATATTTTATAAACTAGTATATAATCTACTTCTTCTTAGAACAGCTCCCTTCTGTCATTATCAACGCATGACTAGCCCTATATGTCCTTTCTATAGCCAGAGTTCTTAGACTATTAAAGAATAGTAGCCGTAATAGCCTATATAACGATACTAAAGATAAAGAATCCTACCGCGAAGAGCGTAGAATAGATAGTAACCTTCTCTGCCTTCCTATAACCCCTTCTCTAATAGTTCTAGAAAATTAACAAACAAAATACTAACGAGATATAGGCAATTACTAAGACAGTGATTTATAGCCATGTCTTCTGCCCTTAAGCCTAAGATAGGAAGTTATTTCGTAGCGCTAAATGTTTCGTTACGTTAAAAATCGTAAAGGTCATTAAAAGTATAGTAAGAACGATAAGGCTATAGCTAAAATTTACGCCTTTTAGAACAAACTTCGCTACCCGGACTCTAGTTTTGATTTTCTATGATATTATTAGCTACTTTTATAAAGTATAGCTAGTGTCTATACTCGCCAAATCTTTAGCTTGTTCCTTCTTAGTCCCCTGTTTATACTTTTCTAATAGATATTCTTCCCGGAATATCGGGCTTAATAGGTTGTCTATTTTCCGTTCGGGTATACCTAGTGCTCTTATAATACTCTTTAATAGAGAGGCGGGTAGGATTAGGGTCTCGATATAATAGCGCGCCGGGTTGTTAGAAGAGATATAGCCGAAGCTAATATCTGACGGCTATGCTTGCGCTATATAGGGTTATGTCTTTTTAGAAGAAGGGTCCGCGAAAGGAGATCGGTGGTCCTTATTAGCCTTATTAGGAGAGCATATAGAGGTTACTTCTACGAACCTTAGAGTATAGGGAACTTTAAGTGAAGTTTCTAAGGACGAGGTCAAGTCTTTTCTTTCTCTATTCTAAGGCGTAAGGCGTTTCTTTTCGTTGTTTATTATATTACTTATTAGCTTACTCTTATTTTATACCGGACGACCTACTAGACATTACGCTATAGGGAAGACAGATTCTATAGAAGGAAGGACAGGACTATAAGACGACGATAAGTTGGCGATAGAAATATAAAGGCTTAAAATCAAAGACGAGAAAAGGCAAAATTATAGATAGAAACTAGCTATCGAAGAGAAATAAGATAAGTCCTCGACAAGTAAGAAGGTTAGTAGTTTTATAGAAGCGCCCGGCCTAAAAATAGTAGCTAATTTAAGATGTTCTTTAAGGCTACTATCTAAAATTAGTAAAGATACGGGAGGCGGCGAGGGCTACTAATAATCAATTTTAGGTCCCGTAATCACGGCACTCGTCTATAAAGCGCTAGGGCCAATTTAAGCTCCCTATCGCCACGTGAGCTACGTACGGGGCTTACGGGTCTAATATCACTTTATAAGCTAAGATCACCTACTAACATAGATTGTCCCCCGTTAAAGGACGGAATAGGGAATAAGATTAAGACCTAGAATATGTTTTACTTTGATTAGAAGAAAACTATATTAGCGGCATGTCGTGCTCTCTACGCTATAATTGTACTAAGATACTACTATATATAAGGTAATAAAAGGAAATTTTCAAGTATTCTAAAGAGAGTATAAGAAGTATAAAACTAAGCCCTTATCTATTCTGCTTATCAATTTGCTAAGGTTGACCTTCCCTAGTTCTATAGATATTATATTCTCTATTTACTATTTACGCCGACCGTTTTAATAGTGCCCGTATTCAAGAGCACGCCTTCTATTACGATTATTTTACTAGAGACGATCTCCTCGACCTCTTTATATAAAATCTTTAAGACTATACCTCTAGGTCTCTTATTATTGTCCCTAAAACCAAATATTTGATCAATTTGATCAACTTTATAATATAGCCCTAATTCTATATAGTATTCGATATAAAGAGTCAATAGCCTTATTAATAGTCCGTAGTCTATAAACAGCCTATACTTGTGTTTGACTCTAGTAAGAAGAGCGCTAAGAGATCCGTAAAGCCCTCTTCTTATAACCCTCCCTTACTAGTCTCTCTCGCCGTCTTTAATCCTATCGTACTTGATATAAGAGACCTTAAACTTCGCCTTAGTTTCCGGATATAGTAAGGAGGGGTAGGGTGGCCAAACTTTTAGGCTCTCGTATGTCTTTACTATTATCGTTAGGTCGAACTTTACTTGTTCGTAGGTTTGTTACGTCAAATCGTAAGAAAGAGGATAGGTAGTAGTTAAAATTTCTTTTTCTACTATTTCTAGAAACCCTATAGTCGGAAGCAGTTACGACGGCGATAGAGAGGGTGTTTTGGTTCGTGTGTATAAATACTCGTAAGAGATTAAAAGTCTGGCCTCTAAATTATTTATCGATCTAAATTCTTAAAAATATAGGAAACTAGGATAAGAAGTGTTCTTTATAGTATTTAATTATATATCTAGATCTACTAGAGCTAATCAAGAGTTAGTAGAAGCCAAACGTGATCCTAACACTCCTAGCGTTAGAGGCCTGGTTGGCTCCTATATAGCGGTATCCTCGCTTTCTAGAACTAGGCGAAAATATAGTAAAGCTAGGGTATAGAAACAGGGTATAGAACCAGGTATAGAAACCAGGTATAGAGACAGGGTATAGAGACAGGGATATATAGTAGGAATAAGCCCTACTAGGTTACTATAGCCGAAGAATTTAGAGTTATATAATATAGCTATAATTTAAGTATAAGATAAGGTCATTATCTGTCGGCTCTTTAAAAATACGGAACTAGCGTACCGAGTATCGGACCTCTAGTGTCTCTCGCTACCCCTCGCTAAGCTCTATACTATTCTATGTCCGGAGAGAACAGTCGTTTAGGCATTCGGCTACTATTATTAGCTCCTAGCTCTTACTACTGCCTCCTTATACTTGTTCCTTATTTTAACCTCTATAAACCCTATTTGTTTTTAATTTATAGTTTACTTTACTTTAGCCTCCTAACTTACTTATTACTATCTTTAATCTTTTAACAAGTTTTTAGTCTCTTATTAAATCGTTTATCGTATATAAAAAAGATAGCTCTAAAAGTCGAGTAAGCTAATACCGCGGGAGACACTACCGGAAATATAACCCTTTACTAGTCATCTATCGATATCGAAAAAATCTTATTTCTTGATCTTAATACTACTAAAGAGAAAACTATACGATTTAAAAGACTAATTAGTAGTTAGGTATAGGCGTTAGTCTATATTAGTCTCTTTCTAGGATCTCTTCTCTATAATAAGTTCTTTTAAAGCGGTCTATATTTCCTAAATTAATTATAACCTTTTAGGGCTAGATACTATAATTACTACCGATATATAAGGGCCTATTCTCGAATCCCTAAGAGAAATCGAGAAGTTAGCTTAGGTCGGTATTAGATTTCTTATAGGATCTATCGCTACGATTCTACTTATCGGATAGTGTTATACTCTCTTTAAGATCAAATACCTTATGATTGATAGTGTTCTCCTCTTTAAGATTAGTAGTACGGTTTATAGTATAGCGCCTACTATAAATGCTATGATTATCGGTAGAGTTATTACTAGTTTAGGTAGTATAGGCATATATCTCGGGTAAGATAATATTCTTTCCCTAGTTTATCGCGACGCGTGTCTAACCTTCGTTAGTGCCTTGATATATAACTCCGTCTTTACGAGTATAAAAGAACGGCCTATTTATAATATAGTAATCGGTTTATACTAGGGAACAGGAGTAATTCTCGGACCCGTTATCGGCGAAGGCTTCGTAGAAAGTAAAGCTATATAGAGATAGGCCTTTTATATCAACCTTCTATTAGCCGCTTTAGTTACGCTAGTATATATCTTCCTTTTTCTAAGATATAATAGTAAGCCCGACGTCTCTAGTTTTATAAAGTTAAAGCAGATAGATTAGGTTAGAGTCTTCTTTAATACTAGCACTTAGACCTTCTTCTAGGTCGTATATACCTTCTCGGGATCTATATAGAAATAGAAGTCCGCCGGACTAATTTCTCTCTAGGCCGTCTTTAGGGTCTTTCTTTTCGCCTATATCTTTTAATAAGTTTACTATATCTTTACGACTGCCGAAAGACGACTATTCCCCGTTTAGATCCTAAAAAGTAGAACTATCGTTCTTTTTTTATATTACCTATACTATAGCTACTACCGGTATATTCGTTTCTGTCTATTATATCCCTCTCTTCTTCTAATTCACGAGAGGTGACTTAGCGATCAAAGTAGTAATCCGCCTTCTACTATTTATCTATATTATGATCTTTTTCGTTATACTCGTAGGTAGTCTACTTCTAGTACTCGGACGATATATACCTATCTATATTATTACCGGTGTCTTTATAACAATTAGAGGGGTACTTATACACACCGTTAATACTAGTACTAATACCGGCGTAGTCTATAGCTACGAAGTCTTAGTAGCGATCGGAGCTGGCCTTTTATTACAAGTTGCTTACTTAGTAGCTATTATAAAGGTTAAGCTAGAAGAGATCTTCGGCGCTACCGGCGTTATAAACGTCTTATAAATCGGAAGCGCTACTATCGTACTCTCTCTCGCGAATATCATTTTCTAGAACGTAGGGTTTATTAAGTTAGGGGATGCTCTTATAGGACGAGGTTTTAGTACTAAGGAGCTTAGAGGCGCTCTTACGGGTACGAAGTCTACGATTCTTACTAGTAATGATCTAAATGTCTAGAAGTTGGCGATAGATGCTATTATAGATACTATAGGCGTGATTTAGATCCTAGTTATTATTATAGGCGCTATTAGTATTATTAGTAGTACTCTTATAAAGCGGGAGAAGTTAGCTCTTTAGTAGAGGAAAGACTATAATAGAAATAGAGATAGGGCACGATAGTATAAAAGAAAAGTTAGATTTTGTTTAAAAGGAATAGAGTAATAATAGCCGTAAACATATCTTAAAAAGGTTGTTTAGAAACATAATATAAGATCTATAACGAGATCACTCGCCGTATATTCGTTTACTTAATATTATTTAATTAGGCTAAGTATAAACAGCCGAGGCTAGAAAGAGCTGTTTTAATTAGAGTAAAATTAAATTCCTTAATAGGGGTAAAAATTACGATATAATACCTTTATATTCCTAAATAACATAATAGGAAACCTTTAGCCGAATAAACCGAATATTAGAAAGTAGACGTAAAGGTATAGCTAAAAGGTAATAGGCCACTTTTACGGTAGTGCGTACGCTCTTTATAAATCCGTAGGCTAAACTCCGGTATTTTTATATCTTTAAGTTCCTATATTCTTCTTTTATTAATAATGTTTAAGACCAGATTACTCTATAGTGGCTAGTATCTTAGCGCTAATATTAATACGCTCTATTTAGGATTTCTAGTTATATATCTTGTTATAAACGAGTAGTAGTTTTCTATTAAGGAAGCTAGTATTATTAAAAAGAGTTTCTCTAGCTTTAGAAATTAGTATAAAAGGCGAACAATCTATTCCTTATCTTCCTACTTTATTACTACTCGTATAGTAGCCTTAAATAGTTTAAATAGGGAAGGATTAGGCCTAGTATTAGGAGCGAGCGTGTCACAAGTAGCGTTAAAATATTCTACGATTTGTCCGTTATATAAGAGTGGCTAGACTGTTCTTAGGACTTTAAATCGAGATTCTCGATAAACGAAAAAGTTAGATAGAAGTTATAAATCGGCTTTAAAGGAAAAGTCTTAACCGTTATGCCTAATAGCGACCTGACGTAGATATAGGTAATAGACGTACTCCTAGATCCTTAAACGTATTTCTATAGGCAGTAAAGGAAAAGAAGGGAATAGTAATATTAAAGGTATTACGGATGTTATTATATGATTTGCCTTAGTCAAATTAGTGTTATAAATATAGTAAAAATTCTGATTAAAAGGTAGCGTTAGGCTTATAAATTTAGGCTATAAACCTATATATAAAGGGGGCTAGAACGATATCCCTTAGAAATAGAGAATCCTAGAATAATCCTCTTTAAAAATAGCCCTAGATCTAAAAACGGCTTATACCGAGTTAGAGTATATAAGAGGTTAGCTAGACTTACCGGAAATAAATAGAGCCGAAATATAACACCTAATATTATACGTAGATAACTACTCTTTCTTTAATTTATTAATATAATTATAATAAAAACTAAGCTATAATCTAATCTAAACTAGTAGGACACCTTTTATAATATCCTAAATCACTTACTAAAGCTCCGTCTTTACCTAAGAGTACTTCTAAGTCCGATTCCGCTTAGCCAGCGCTCTATCACGAGTTGTCTTTATCTTCTCTAAAATCTAGTAGTTATAAACCAAATATAGTATAGTTATATTTCCGGTATATAAACCAATCACGATAATCGTAACCTTAGTAGTAATAGACCAGTGCCTACCTTAAGCGGTATAGATGTTAATAAGGGTAGTAATAAGGCCGGTAAGTGAGTAGAGTAGCCTAGGTCTTTAGATTATCTAGTTAGTGCTCTGTCTTTTAAGATAATCTTAAGAAACTTATAAAAATATGTTTATAACTAGCTAAATAGTATTATTCCGCTATTTATACTATAACTAGCTTGTCCTAACTGTTCTAAAAAGGCAGTAGGCTCCTACGATCCCTAAAAGCCCCTTCTTAAGCGTATATTAAATAACCCTTCTACTAGTACTACTTACGAGAGTCTACGAAGTTTTAAGAGAAGTGAAAGTCCCTAGAAATACGACATACCCCGCTAGTGTGAGCTATAAGAAGAATACGGTACGGATGTTGTCCTAGGTTAGGGCTTGGTTCGCCTAGGTAGACTTGGCTATATAGGGAGTCTCCGTTATAGATATTGTCTAAAGATCATGTTCTATTTCTTCCTTAAACTGCTTAAAGGATCTAGGCAGTGTTCTTGTTAGATCAACGGAGGTGGTGCTAGGTAAGGCACTTATTATAGTTATTAGCGATCTATTAAGTGTCGAACACGCCTTTTAATACCTCTAGCTAACGCTATTTTAGGAAGGGGCCGGTTTAGGTCCCTATATTATTACGTATAAATGCCGGCTGGTTTCGTAGAGCTCTATAAGCTAGAAAGTGGCTTCCGTGCCTAGTGGTTTACCTATATACGAATCAGAGAATAAGTCTAATTCTTAAGTATAGAATATCATATTCGCGCGCTAATATATCTATTTTCATATAAAAGAAACTCACACGCCTTTAATTAGTAGAATAACGGCGAGATATCGAGAGTCAGTTACTAACAGTTTTTCTTATTGTTATAGGATATAAACGCCTATATAAACGTTCTTAAAGCTTTAACGGTCTTATACTTTTTCCTCTCGAGGTTTACTTTTATCCCCTTATAGTTACACCTCTCGTCGTTACTATTCACCCTATCGGAAAATACTATATTCTCTTATACCGTAAGCTCCTTTAAGAAAAAATCTCTTAACCTGACCAAACCCTCGCCCTTTTCTATATCCTTATAAAAGTAGGGCCTAGCTTTTTCTCTTTAAAGGAATCGAATTATAAGCTTTGCCTTTTAGTCTTCCCTTTCTAGACGGATTCTCTCCTTATTTATCTTTGTTATAAACCGTTGTCTATAAGATCTAGGGGGAGTGATTCCGAATACGTATTCGGGTATTTAGATTCTCGCTAGTACTATAATAACGATTCTAAGAAGTTTTTATAGTCTAAGGGTAAGGTATATTAACTAGAGACTCTATTTAGCATTTAAGTCTCTTATACTAGAAGCCGTACTATTAGTTCTATATATGATATTCTAGACGGGTCGTCCCGGAAATCATAATATAAAATTATTAGAGATAGTATAATACTAACTCCCCTTATTAGCTATATATATAATCTCACCTAAGAGGGTATAAAGACAAGGGTATAGAAACAGGGTATAGAGACAGAGAATAGCTATTATAGGGCGTAAACCTTATAGTAGCGCTTATAAATATTACTTGACTAGGGATTAACTACGCAGGTTTAGAGAGGCCGGTTCTAGCTCCGAAGCCTAAACTTAGAATCGGCAATTACTATACTACGTCGTAACTTTTTTTACCTTAGACTATGTCTAAGCGATTCTAGTATAGGCCTCTATCCTACTACCCAAATCGCTTAGTAATATTAAGAATTTAGCCTTAGGCCGTATATTGTCTATACTTATTTAACTCTATTGTCTTTAAATATCATGTCGGAAGTTACGGGGCCACGAAAATTTTACGGTCTACTATAACTTAAATTGTCTCTAAACTATATATCCGAATCTATAGAGTCATAAAACCATAACTCGCGTACTAATCCTCTTCTATCGGTAAAGATCAAAGTTAATACGAGTAGAGGGCTAAAGGGTTCGACGGCGGCTTTAAGAGTAAAGCCCTATACTCGAAAGAAGTTTAATAGCCTTAAGGATAGGTTTAAAGAAAAGAAGGAATTATATCTCTAGAAGCGGGCTAAGCTACGACAGCAAGTAGAAGAACAATCGGGAGAGAACCTTTAGCTTTTAGAGGAGCTAGATATTAAAGAATATATATTAGAGATCTAATCAGTAATATTAGGAAAGCTTGCTACTAATAAGAATCACCTTAAGGGTTTAGTAGAAGTCCCTAAAAAAGTAGTTATAAATTTTAATAAGCGGGTAAAAGAAGTAGCTAAGGTATTGACTATATTAAGATATTAAATATATGTTTTAAGCTTTTTAAATAGACAATATAAATAGAATAGT
>JAAMPI010001400.1:0-14940 GCA_013054445.1 Cudoniella acicularis | reverse complement strand
TTTACATAAAATTTATGTATAATATTTATGTAGTACGGGTACCCGCGGGTACCTATATAGGAGTAAGAGAAACTATACCCACCCGTGGGTACTACCCACCCGCGGGTAATGGGTACTACCCACTACCCATCACGCAGCCTAATTGTGCGGGCCATGACCCTAAAATGAAAATGCTTGATCTAGAAAGAGCCTAAGCCGGCCACCGCCTATTTTAAGGTCTTGCGGTAAGGACTTCCCACTAAAGGCAGCCATAATCGGCAGCTCCTAAAAACAGGTGAGTCATAGATCGTCTATAGCATCTCTTCAGGATGTCTGTGAAGGCCTGAATTAGACGTAGGCGGTTGGCCTTAATGGCATGTCCGTAGTGAGGCTTCCTTTAAATGTAGCTAAATCGTGTAGCTCCTAAGCAGGCGAAATCTAGAACTAGCTTGTGTATAAGAATTATTGTCGAGGTGAAGAGGAATAATTTTGGAAAGGTGGGTTGGCCACACTTATTTCGCGAGGAGGTCTAACCTTGCGCCGCAGCCCTCGCTGACGCAGATGATCCTACAGTCGCTTGCAAACCAGCTTCCCCTCCACACGCGCTTGGAATTTTGCTGTCTCCCTGTTAAGCAAGGGGACCTGAATCTCACTAGCCAAAATAAGTTAGTATAGTACCAGGATTTCAAAAATAATTCTTCTGTAAACTTCCCGAAACGCCTATAATTCTTGCTAAATGTTATTCATTATTGTACACTCGCAGCACCCCAGGGCCTGGCTCCACAGTTGGTCCGTCCGGTACGCCAGTGCCGCCGTGCGGAATGAACTCCGCATCTGGATCAATTACTGCACGTCATTCCTTTCAGTGTCGCAAATCAGGGCTGATGATGGGGCAGGATCGTCCCGCCGTAATGCACCAATCAACCGCTTATCCCCAGCCCCTCAGCAAATCTCAAGAATTTTGTAGCGTTCACAGCTAGTTCATAGTCATGAATGTTGACCTGGGTGGTTAGCTCCGACCAAGAACGTAGGATGGTCTGACTAGTACTGCAGTTCCAGCACTGCTTGTCTGAAATTGTGTTTAAACCCTACTCTACTCCGTCCAGAGCATTTCAAAGGATTCAAAATTTGCAAGCTTCTACTTTCCAGGTTTAATATCTTCTTATCCTAATCACAGCCTCGCACGCAAGCTCGACGTGGCTCATGCAACTATGCCCCAAAAAATTCTACCCGAGAGGCGCTAAAATCAGCCTCGTGAAGCTGAACGCAAACAACATGTTTCGTCGTCCGGTGCGACGACGCTCTCTCTCTGCCATCCTATCTTCCTTTAGTGTAGGATAACGAGCGAGCCAATTTCACAATGAGCTTTGGTTTCAGTGTAGGCGATTTCATCGCGGCAATCGAGCTTGCCAATAAGATCCGGAAGGAATTCGTGGATGCGCCGAGTCAATTCAAGGCTATCTCAGATGAGTGCGTTATTTAAATAAGAACTCGATCTCTACTGACTATTATATTCAAATAGGATCAGAAGTCTTTCGATCGTCCTTCAAGATGCCGACGTTGCCTTTCCAAAACAAGAGCCCAACAACGACCAGAAGAGAGACTTAGAAGACATCGACAAGGGTTGCCGAAATGTTCTCGACGAGCTACAACGAATACTAGACAAAAATAGCGAACTTAGTTCTGAAAATGGGAGTGTCGGCAAGAGAATCAAAAGAGTGTGGAAGAGGCTTAACTGGAAGCCGGAAGACATCGACGAGCTTCGGAGTCGTATCAATACAAACATTGGTTTCTTAAACACGTTTAACGGACGACTTACCCGAGACAACGTGGTTAAGTTAGTACGGCACCAAGAAGATCAAGGCCGTCAAACTGTCCTCGACTGGATCACCCCGATTGACTATGCTGCTCAGCAGAGTGACTTCATTACTCGGCGACAGGCGGGAACCGGACAGTGGCTTCTGAACTCTACAGAGTACCAAACATGGGTAGAGACGGATAAGCAAACGTTGTTTTGTCCAGGAATTCCTGGGGCGGGGAAGACGATTCTCACCTCAATTGTGGTAGAAGAGCTCACTACTCGCTTTCAAAATGACAAGAGTATAGGGATTGCGTACCTCTATTGCAACTTCCGGCGCCAACACGAGCAGAAGGTTGGAGATCTGGTCGCAAGTCTACTGAAGCAGCTAACTCAGGGTCGGTCTTCTCTGCCAGATACTGTCAAATCTCTCTGCGATAGCCACAAGGGCAAGCAGACACGACTATCATCCGATGAGATCTTGAGAGCTCTCCAGTCAGTAGTTACTATGTACTCGAGAGCTTTTATTGTCATCGATGCGCTTGATGAGTGCCAAGTATCTCATAGCTGTCAGAAGATATTCCTGTCAGAGTTATTCAGCCTTCAGGCCAAGTGCCAAGTGAATCTCTTCGCAACTTCGAGATTTATACCAGAAATCACCGGAAAATTCCAGGCAAGTATATCATTAGAGATACGAGCTAGCGAACATGATGCGCGGAGATATGTGGATGGCCATATATCACATCTACCATCTTTTGTCGAACGTAATCCAGATTTGCAAGAGGAAATCAAGGCTAAGGTCGTGGAGGCTGTTGATGGTATGTATGTGGCTCTTATAGTCCTCAGCTATACAAACACTAACTTCACTTAGGTTTTTACTTGCGCAGCTTCATCTAGATTCCTTGATCGGGAAGAGATCACCAAAAGCTATCCGGGCTGCCCTTAAAATTTTACCCTCCGGGTCAGGCGCATATGATAGTGCGTATGAGGATGCAATGATTCGAATCAAAGGACAAGCAGCCGACCAAGAGGAGCTTGCTAAGGAAGTCCTATCATGGATCACCTGTGCAGAGAGACCACTCACTACATTAGAACTCCAGCATGCACTTGCTGTGGAAATGGGCGAGTCTGAATTAGACAAAGACAATCTCCCTGAGGTCGAAGACATGGTCTCCGTGTGTGCTGGATTAGTTACTATTGATGAGGAGAGTGGTATTATCCGCCTGGTCCACTACACGACTCAGGAATACTTCGAACGAACGCAAAGCCATTGGTTCCCGAATACAGAGACTAATATCACGATAACCTGCGTTACCTACCTCTCATTTAATGTCTTTGAGCGCGGTTTTTGTCAAACAGACGATGAGTTTGAGAAGCGGCGCCGGTTAAACCCGCTGTACGACTACGTTGCACACAAGTGGGGAAATCATGCTCGCAAGGCTTCGACTTTATGTCAGCAAGTCATAGGCTTTCTCGAGAGCGAACCCAAGACCGAGGCTGCAAGCCAGGCATTACTAGCCATTAAGAGGTACTCAGGGCATTTAGAGTACAGCCAAAAAGCTCCAAGGCAAATGACAGGACTACACTTGGCGGCATACTTTGGAGTACATGAAGCGGCAAATACCCTTATTAGGCACGGGCAGAGTCTAGATTTGAAGGATAGTTATAATAAGACGCCACTGTTGTGGGCTGCAGAGAGGGGGCATGAGGCGGTAGTGAAGCTGCTGCTGGAGAAAGGCGCTGATCTAGAGGCTAAGGATTATTATGATTGGACGCCGCTGTTGTATGCTGCAGAGANGGGGCACGAGGCAGTGGTGAAGCTGCTGCTGGAGAAAGGCGCTGAGCTAGAGGCTAAGGGTGGGTCTTATAGTCGGACACCGCTATCGTATGCTGTAGAGAGAGGGCACGAGGCGTTAGTGAAGCTGCTGCTAGAGAAGGGCGCTAAGAAACTACAATAATCTATAATTACGAAATCTTTATATTATATCATATATATTTTATTATAATAACTTTGATAGAGAGGGTCCTAGGGGAGATGATCTATATATACTATAGAATATTGCCACCCGCCAAGAACATTCAAAGAGGCTTCAACTGTCCATGTGTTATAGTAACGTGACCACTTCATTTCCAATACCTAGGTCTCTTTATCCGTCATTATTTTATCCCACAGAAGCGGAGCGCGCAGCGCGACGCCCGATTACTTAACCATATTTGGTTAGCTTGGGCTGAGAGCCCTGTTTAAGAGCGAGGTAAAAGTTCCAGCAGCTGCGCACGAAGGGGAAGCCAGTTTCGCTAGCGACTATAGTCAGAAAGTATTCCCTTCCAAAATTGATGTAGTGACCTGGTACAGTACTGTAGAGTACATAACAAACACGAACGGTGTTAGCGCCAAATATGGCTGATGTGGTCTGCTCAGAATTCTTTTAGGCGAAAGGGGACGAAGCCGATTTTGCAAGTGACTATATAAGCAAAGTCGATACTGACTCGAAAGACGATAATAGTCAGACGCCACTATCGTACGCTAATAAGAAGGGGCACGAGGCCGTCGTTAAGCTACTGCTCAAGAAGGGCGCAGAAGCGGGGATAGAGAACAGAGGTGGATAGGTTGCTTTGACAAAAAGCAATTAGTAAGTGCCGACCGCAATGACCGCCGGCACACTGATTATTTATATGGCATCCCCACTGCTTTCTTCCATCATCTGTGTCCATCATAATATACTGAATGCCATCCACTGTTTATTGCGCATCCACTTCGTGAACTCTTTTGTCCATATTCTTGACATGCTTTACAACTAGCTATACTCAACGGACATGAAGGGGTAGAACAACTCTTGGTGATATATGGGTCATCCTCGCCAGAAGACTTTTATGGGCTTTAACAACTGTATTTAGTAGGGTAATTCGTATTATATATATTTTAATAACTTTGATAGAAGCTTCACTTGTACTCTTCTGGCCACCTGATCCTGATAACTTACTACTGTGCAGTACTTATGCTACAGTACCATAAAAAGGTTTCCTAAGATCTAACATTATTTCTAGAATCTTGTGCCACACTAACTGATTGTAGCTAGCAAGATTCAGGACCCTTGCTCGATAGGGAGAAAGAAAATTTCTAAGTGCGTGTGGAGGGGAAGCCGGTTTTGTAAGCGACTGTAAATGAGGAGTTGAGAGAACTTATATATCACGGACGGCGAAACACCCAAGAGGAGGGTAGTTAGTGAAGGCCTCGTGGACAGACGATCGAATTTCTTAGAACCATAACTCTATTTTTAGAACTCTTTGGGAACCTCCCAACGAAATACAAGTTAGGGTTTAGCAATGAACCATCTCGCCGAGGTTCTGAACCATTAAGTCTTTATATAACATCCGAAATAGGACTGAGGAGTTCAACGAGGGAATAAATATAATAAATAGAATAGGATAGAAATTTCGTAATTCAGCGAAAGTATAATATAATAAGTTTTTTTTTAACTCAAATACAACTTCCATTGCCAATTTAGAAATTACTCTCGTGGTGTATGCTTGTAACGCCTCCGTATACAGACCTAGGTCAAAGATATTATGCCGATAAGTGACTCCCTCTACTATGGACGGGCCAGGAGCGGATGCTACGACTGTCAGGGTAGGGCTTTATAGGGGTGGAGGGGGGGGGGATAATATGCCTTGAGCAGCTCCGCCGCAGAGGCGGCAGATGTCGTTGTGGAAAGGAATCCGAGGATGTCTAGGCTTAGACGCCAGCGATGCAGATTGTCGACACCGATAGCCCTATCCTCTTTAATGTACTTCTACATCAATTCCATCGTGATGAACGAGAGGGCTCTGACATCATGAGGCTCGCCGCTAGGCTGTGAGATTACGTGACAACATTCTTGATTTGGTATAAGATCGGATCAACTCATATATCACTTATATAAGGAGGCTACTCACTAGTCTTAACACCGCCGTTCGTGTTCAACAGGATATTTGAGCAAGTGAGAGACCCGTGTTCGAATCCTTCCTTTCCGGGGTAAGCCGCGACGGGCACAACCTGCTATTATCAGTCCATGTTCTTGAATGACTTGCGGAGGCTTACCTGTCCAAGGATAGCCGCGAGTTGTCGCTCATCAGGATAAGCTGGCGATCTTACGATCCGCTCGAGGGAGACGGGAATATGCCTGAGGACGATAGAGGCCGTTGTCGGTTGTGAAAGCTTTAAGGGCGGCGACGATAGTTCAGTCCTGAAGTTGTCGAAATACGTGCAGCGTCTTTACAGTCGCTTGAGTTGAGAATGCTCTCACATGGACAAGCTTAGCGGGGGGGGTCTTTCGAACAGCCACTTCCACGGGGCACCGAGTTCAACGTCGTAGATCTTTTCGTACTTCGTCCACGGGGATCCCCACTCTGTTCTGAATTGGAGGGGGCCACTCATCGCAGATCTAACAGTCCTCGATTACACATTTCCCGTCCCGGCTGTGGCATCTAAGGCACCTTCTCGAGAGCCGGCTCTCTTCTTGCTCGAGGCGTCACTCTTAGGGGTCGAGACAAGTGAGTCGTACAAGACAGCACGCTCCGTAACCTTGGTTGGCGATTTGACCCCGGCCAATTCAAGTATATCGATCTTTGTGAGACGATTATCGGAGGTGCCCATCTTTGGAGCGTAGATGGGTAATAAAGTTGGGGAAGCTGGTGCAGTATAAGGTGAGGTATGATGGAGAGGACGTGGAAGAGGTCGAGTGAAGACTAGATAGAAAGTAGGTCGCGCACTCTTATGTGCGATTCAGAAGGTACTCGAAGACTCAGATGGTTGAGGCTGCTATTCTAAGGCTTTGACTTAATTAGAGATAAAGGGCAGCAGAATTTGGCTCCCTCGTCTCACCTCGAACTAATGACTCCACCCCTCACCTTCCCCTCCCTCCTCACCCTCCCTTCCCTCTAATACCTTCCATCACCACCTCGTCCCAGAGTATGATGCACTTCCAGCGTAGCTGAATAAATATTCATAAGATACGTCGATCTCGGTTCTCTGAGCAAGAGCTAAAGCTCGAGGCAGAGCGATTCGTCAAGTATAGAGGTACCGCGCGTGTCAGGCTTGAAGTTCTGCATTTTCAATGGAATGAGCTAAGAGAGCTCAGCCGGAAGAATGTCAAGAGGCTAAAGGATATATTTCGAACGGACAATATCCGTCGACTGGAGCCCAGAAATCATATTCCTGCGGTGGTTGATCAATCCGACCTTGACGATGCTATCTAAGCTTCCGAGCTCTCGACATAAATGTTGCTGACTAATCTTGATAAGCGTCTTTCGCCTTATTATTGTGCCGGTATTCCCTGATAAATCCTTTACCCTAGTAGTTATGGATTTCGAAGGCTCAATCTACAGATATTATGATTGGCAAGGCTGGCCAATTCCCTCGTCTGAATTGGCGGCATTCATTAAGGGAGGAGGGGGGTTGGGCATGGCTACCAGCTGGCGGACAAGAAGGATGTTATAGTTAAGGCGCAGGTATGTTTACAAACGTTAAAAAACGAGATAAGAGGTCCAAGTTGATTTGTTCTAGCAATACGCAAGGCAACCAAATTCACTCGATTTCGGGAGTTACGTCCTCGTGGATACTCTATATATTATAGTAGGGGAAACACTACCGCGTTAGATGAATAGCGTGTGGTGGAGGAGAGTATTCCAGCAAAATAGAATTCCTTCAGCGAGGTCCTAAATTTACAATCCAATTTTCATCCCCATTCTAGCCTGGTGTAGTCTCTAGCCACGTGTGGTTGAGAAGGAGAAGCTAAAGGTGCGTGAAAAAAGTGGGGTTCTTTTGGATCTAGATGAGGCGACCACGTGCTTTCTGAAGTGTTGGACGATGGTGTTTTGCATGCTGAATCTGCCGGTCGGTAACATTAAGGGTTTCACGCATAAGAGCGTACGGAACGTGCTATAAGATGCCGGCCTGGATTTTGATTCGGGTATCGCGGTCAGTCTCAAAGCTTCGGTTGTGTCGGCGGGGAGGATAAGGGGTAAGGTTGGGTGGCCGTGGACTATTTTGGGGGTCCCAGGAGAGCGTAGATTCAGAGTCTACCGACGCTAGAGGAATCCGAGTATATAAATACAGGAGAATCGTGTGTTTGCGGCGCTACTTGTGTTTCTGGCTCTGGTGTTTTAGGGGTCGCTGGCTCTGGCCTAAAATTTGGCGGCGGCGGCGGAGGTGAGTCGTCGAAGGATATAAAGGCATCCCAATCAATAGGAGTATAGTGCGGTGTTGGGAAAGGTCTCGCAAGGCCCTACGAATCGTACTCAGTTTATAGTTGCATTATAGAAGTCTGAATAAGTCCGTGCACACCCATTCCGACCACCCCCCNATTCCGACCACCCGAAAATCACCCGAACCACCTACAACACTTCAAAATTACTCTTCGACTATAATACAGTCTGACAATCTACTAGATATACTAGTAGAGTATAAGAAAGGTAATTAGGAGAAATAATTAGGAGAAATAATTAAAAGATTAAATAAAAGTATATCTTCATTTTTATACAGGTTCTTGGCAACCCCACGGGTATGCCCACCTACCCGCGGGTCTATCCGTAGATGGGTACCCGTATATGGGTATACCCGCGGGTAGGAGTAACTCTCCTTACTCCTACCCACGGGTACCCATCGAGCAGCCTACTTCTAGAAGTAACGAAAGACAGTATTATAAATAATGCTTCACAAAACGCTAGGCCTAATACTATCATTGATCTCCGCTCCCTCGGGACTAACTTCCATTTTGAAGTGTTCCCATTGACATGCTACTTCCAGCTGCTACCTACCACATAGCAAATGCTGCGGGAATCTGAGCGACGATGAAAGCCAGAATGACTTTCCACTGTAAACTAAAGCCATCAGCAAATGCCAAAAGCACTTGCTCCCGTTGGGTCGCTTGTAAAGTATTGAGAATCTCCGTGGATTGGAGGATTGCTTCAAGTTGCTCGGGATTTAAGATAATAGCTAACTTCGGGCGAAGCATGCTATTCAGAATGCTTGAAATTATACCAAGCCCAACTGCACCACCAAGATACCGAAATTGCGTGTTGGCACCCAAAGCTGCAGCTGCATCGGAATTTCTTTTAGCTTCCGCTGTATCCATTTTGGGTATTGGTTTGTCGACTTACGAACGTCTTTTCTCTGGACGATAAATGGCACTGAAGTTGTAGATACGGCGTTGCTGATCCCCGATCCGATCCCGAAAAGGATTTGGTAGCCATACTGAGATGCCGATATTTCCGTGGAATATGGAAGAATAGCAAAACAGACTGCGCCTACCAGCTGAAGAGTTGTTCCTCCAAGTAGGGCATATGTCGGCTTGACCTTGCACTTATCGGTTATAGCGGCTCCAACGACGGCGCCAATCGGAACCATTACAATAAAAGCTAAGAGACGAATACCTGCATCAAAAGGACTCAAACCATTAACAATCTGGAATCGCTGTGGGATTTGAATCGTGGCACAAGTGAATGGCGCCCCAATGAGAGAAGAAACTCTGAAGAAACAAATTAGCGTACCACCCCAACTTAGCAAAGATAGGTTTAAGCAGACAAGAAAAGGCTAATATTCCGACGCGTGGCAAAATCCCAGGATAATACTGGAACAATTGTTTGATGGCTCGTTGCCAAGAAGCCCTCCCAGAGAGTGAACACTATCAGAGATACACCAGACAAAACTAACAGTCCAGTGACCACACCTGAGTTCCATGGAAAGCTGATACTAGCTTCTTGGAGAGCTGCAACAAGACAGATCGATCCTCCGAGGAATGATAGAGCTCCAATAATGTCTAGCTGCTGGAAAGACGAAAGCGTAGTCGTAGAATGCTGCTTCGAACGGTTATGATGAGGAAATGAGTTTGGTATAGAAATCATGTCCACCAAAAGAGCCAAAAGACCTATGGGCAGGCTAAAATCGAGTTAGAGGTTATCTTGTATGGCAAATGAAACTCACTTTAACCAAAAGACCCATCTCCACGTTGAGTGGCTCGTAATAGCGCCGCCAACTAACGGTCCCAGTGTGAAGGCAATTGTAGTGATAGCGGCAACGAGCGAGACATACTTTGGGAAGTGTTCTGGTGCAACTGCCTCTGCGAGTATGACCATTGTCATGTTGTACATTCCTGCTCCGCCAATTCCCTGAAAAGCACGAAAGATGATTCTAAAAACTTAGCTGTCCAATAATTCTACTAGGCTCATAACCAGTATCTACCTACAATTGTGTGGCGGACTGAGCTCCAGCACATGCTCCAGAAAATATCATGAACGTGATCACCGCCAAGGCGACAAACAACTTTCTACCAAGAACGTCGCTGAATTGAGCCCATATAACCAAAAAGCCTGAGGTAGTTTAGTATTTTCAAATAATTTCAAACTGAATGGGGAAACATGCCCGTATATGTTAGCAGGTAGGACGTAATGACCCAAGTACTCTTTCCGAAATCTCCAAGGTCATCAATAATCGCAACCAATGCGGTTCCCACGATAGACACTTCCATGGTCGCAAGAAAGAGACCAATGTATAAACTATCACCAGCGTTAGTACGGTGCTCAAAAATAGTAAAGCGAAGAGCAAATGACCCGGTGATTGTTCCATAAAACCTCCAACCATAGAGAAATGCGACCTGTAGAGATTCGGCTTCTTGCTCTAGTGGATTGACACAAAATTCAGGAACCTGCAGTTCCGAGGTCTGTGTTTTCA
The DNA here is from genome assembly GCA_013054445.1 of Cudoniella acicularis. Lineage (NCBI taxonomy): Eukaryota > Fungi > Ascomycota > Leotiomycetes > Helotiales > Helotiaceae > Cudoniella > Cudoniella acicularis. The sequence goes on along the minus strand of JAAMPI010001400.1, from coordinate 4,456 downwards.
CTTTATCCTCTTGGAGGCCTGGCATTTTATTCGGAATATAAGAGAAACCTTGGATTTCACGTGAAATAGAGAGGGAATGACGATTGGGGGATTTGGCGATTTGGAATGGAAGAATCCTAGGGGGGGGGGTTCGCAATTGTGCGTTTAAATGTATCATTATTCTAAAGACTCCTGGCATTCAATCCAATCGGGTATGCCTAACATGGTGCGGCATTGCAGGGATCAAGACATAAGCTGCGTATCTGCCGAGGACCTTCAGGGACAAGGCTTACTCGTATCCTAGTATATCTAACAACTCAAAACCTGGTACAACAGTTTGGCTAATTCGCTGAACCACTGTCGATCGGCCGATGGCCCCTGGCCCGCAGCCAGACTCTGATATCTCTACGTAGACCAGCGAAAGGGCTAAACTCGCGGAAGAGCATGGATCCTGAATATTGCGTTGAGCTGCTTTGTTTAGTACAATACTCACATGTATATTTTTATCAGATTCTTTTCCACAATTTTAACAGTTTTTTTAGATTCATATTTGATGTTTTTAAAAAAGGAGTATAGAATTCGGTACTAAAAAGTGGGTTTCAACAAAACACCTGAGATCAGATATTAGAACTTCAAATCAAATCAATAGGATTTCTGGCAAAGAAAAATGCTAAGAATCGTGAACGATCATTCAAAAACCCCTCTTTCGAAACTCTATGCAAGGCCCGTCAAAAAAATTCACAATGTGATCTTCGAACTGGAATTCGTTCTCATCCACTGTGCCTTCTACTCCACCACCAATGTTATGATGTGCATCCTTTGGTACGCGAAGATCCAAGTGCCATAGCAGAAGCGCGATGGTATCACTTAATTCCATCGAAACAAGATTTCGGCCCAGACATTGTCTAGGCCCCATAGAAAAAGTTGTTAGGCCTTGAGAAGCAGATCCAATACTGCTTCCGGTTTCATCCTGCAGCCAACGCTCTGGCTTGAATGCAAATGCATCCGGAAAATAAGTCTCGTTATGGTGGATAGCATAAACTCCGGTCCCAACGTCGTAGCCTGGGCCTATAAACTCGCCGTCGATAGTGACACCTCCCTCCTCGACCTCACGCCAAAGGATGCCTCCAAATGAAGGCGCCATGCGAAGCCCTTCGATGATGCATGCGTGCAAGTAGCGGCACGAAGCCATTCTTTTTCCAGAGTGGATATCCGAAGCATCCATGAAGGTACTTCGAATTTCTTCTACCAACCTGGAGTAGCAAGACGGGTGTCGCATAATATAGAAGAGGATAGCAGCTAATGCACTTGCTGGTGAACCAGCACCAGTCACCATAACGAACTTTAATTCAGACCAGATCTGGATCGCAGAAAGTTGCATTTTGGTGTCTGGATCTGTTTCCTTATAAAGGATCGAGAGTAGACTGTCATCCGACTTGCTTGCGTGCGAGAATTGTTCCCGAGAGAAACGGCGAGAGGCCTTCCATAACTTCCACACATACAATATCCCCCGAGGGTATAAAATCTTCTCCAAATGATATTTGGCGAGATCTACGGACTGAACATAGACACTATTGAAGCGATGTAATGGACCGGCCCAATGAATCATATATCGATTTGTTGGGTTTGTTTGAAGATCGAAGTTGTGGCCTAGGCAGCACATGGTCGTGATATCAAAAATCAGGAATTTGCCCATGAAAAATTAGTTTGTCTCTCTAGTATTCTTTGAGAAAGTCCTACAGTATTCAGAGATGTTGACGGGCTTTGCCCAACCGTCCATAGATTTTTCGTTCTCCGCAATGGTCTTGACGAAAGTGTTAGAAAGAAGCAACAAGGTTGGTTCAAACTGTTTCAAATTGTCGTCCGAAAGCCATTGGGCTATCCGTTTTCTCATCTTCTGGTTCGCGGCCTTATTGATAACATTATGCACATTGAGAGAATCTGGTCCTGAAGAGAGGGCGGTATAAGCGACTGACTTCCGCACATTCTTCGAATGATATATGTCTATAAAAGGTCAACGCAATGTTCTATTTGCGGCCCGAGAATGTTCTTACCGTGCATTGCTTCTGCTGTAGCAAAGATGAGACGGTTTGGCCCATAGCGAACAGTTGCTCCTATAACATGTCAGTGCCCATGTGTAGAACCTATCTAGGATTCTTACCGTATTTTTTGTGAGCCCAAAAGACGTCTTTATGTATGTCACCCTTGTATGCATGGTACGCCGCGTACCAATTGCTAAATTTTGCCAAGAAGGGTCCGGGATATTTTGCCAGAGGATGCCAGAAGATTCGATATAAAAACACTCCTAAAAGCTAGTGGAGTTAGTAAGGCATGCTTGAAGATTTTGCAAACAAAATTTTGAGCTCTACCTTTGTACAACCAAGCACCAAGAAAATAATCAAAACATTGTGAAAATTTGGCAATATAGAGCTCCATTCCATTGCGGATTTGTGGAATAGCAGATTGATAGAATTTTGACAATATTGAAGGACGACATCAAAGGAGACTGGTTCCCAGTGAAGTTGGGTGTTCATGTTTGGTAGAGAAAGCTTAAAACTTTAAAATTTGTATTTCTCAAAATATTATCTGGGAAGTAGATCTCAATATATCCGTGTCCAAAATTTTCTGGGTGATTGTATCCGAGGTCCTCTGCCTTCAGCCTTTGCACCCTTCTGGCACGTACATTAATTGTCACCGCAGCCCCGTAGCAATGCCGCAATTGGTGAATCTCATCACACTGCTACTGCATGAGAGTTACCAAGGAAGTCATCTTCGCAAATCTTGAACTCCCTCGTAGGTGGAGAAGATGTTGGCTCAGAAATCTTCAACATCCCACGATCATGCAGGGCCCATGCTTTGTGATGTTGGAATCAGAACTGCCGGCGTGGCAAGTGCCCGTAAGCGGAGACGCTTGATAGTACACACTGGTTGCAACTTTTTAATTCCTCGAATGGAGACACTCATTCGCCGTGCCAGTTTGATACCATGCACGTAATCCAAGCAAGAGTTGAAATATCCATGCCACGATGCGTAATGTGCCGCCGGACAAGAATCCCAAATAAGGAAGGCCTTTGGGGAGCTTCTCAACTTCTCAAGGTTCTACAGCATTTCGTATTGAATTCATCTCAACATCTTAAAATTAAATACCTGCACGTCGAGTTCTACCACATATCCTTCAACACGTAGTACCTATCTGGTGGGGCGGCTTTGCTTTGTAAATTGCACCTCGCCATTTCCTTGAGGATCAAAGCCCGTTGGAAAATACTCCTCTGCTTGCAGTGTTTGTTGCAGTTATAACTTGCCTCGGAATATGAATTTGTTGGGTATGTCTGAGGGTATCATTCTCTGTCCACCTTCCAAAATGGTTGACCCCCATGCGTTGTAGTTCGAATCTGGTGGAATATGTTGGTTGTGTTGGTTGCTGCTCGTACCTTCTAGGCTCTAGCTGTTTTGATATATTATCAAGAGTTATACTATCAGCTTAAGTTAGTTATACAAATTACAGAATCAAGTTTGAAGGATTTAAAACCCCTTTATATAATATTATAATAAATTATAGGATATATTTAAAAAAAAGAAATTCGAATTATTTTTTAAATATTATAAAATAAATTGTTTAGTTATTATTAATAGAAATCTTATTTATAAAATTAAACTATAAAATACTATTTTTATTTATATTTTTATGTCAAATATTAGTTTATAATAATTATTTATTAATATTATACATTGTAAAAAGACAAGAACAAGGGAGTAAACCGCGTCCCCCTGAATAGCGGTATAAACAAAAAACCAAGGACACATCTTTTGCTGAATCTCCCTTATTATCTGTCTCTTTATCCCCTTAATGGAGGAGAGGGATTTAAGTACACTTTTGGGTATGCCCGGAGCGGAAGAACTAATCTCCGAAGAGTCCTAGTTTCCCTACTACGATATATCTAAAAATTTTACATTTAAATCTAAAATAAAAGAATTATTAAAGAAATTATTATTAACTACTTTTAAATTAATCTATAGACTATGGTTCAGAATAATAATCTGAGTGTATTAGACTAATACTAATAGATAGATTTTATTTTGCTTTATAAAAGAATCACTATGTGTTAAAGCGCTTAGTCTCTACGACTTTAGTAGTAGCTTCTAAGCTAAAGCAGTAAAGCCAGATAGAATAGAAGTTGGCTTAATCTACCAATAAGTGCTGTATTATGCCAATGGTGCACTGTTGACATAGGCCATTTAAAATTATGAAGTCGATGAAACAATACACATTGTATTATAAGGTGGTGCTTGACACCAACTTTATGTCCTGCTGTGTTTGTGGAAGGCTTCGAATGCATGGTGAGACGCCTTAAGGAATCAACTGCCTAGCACTTACTCAATAAAGCGCGTTGATGTGCAACATTTGCTATTATTGTATGCCTGGAGTATTTACACTTCGTGCCTATCGATTAATCCTTCCTGGAGCATATACATGCAT